>CM068371.1:466361213-466411213 GCA_034769895.1 Magicicada septendecula
CCTCCTCCTCCTCCTCCTCCTCCTCCTCCTCCTCCTCCTCCTCCTCCTCCTCCTCCTCCTCCTCCTCCTCCTCCTCCTCCTCCAAGGATTATACCAAGAATGGTTTGTTCCGATAACAAGAATGGTTTGTTGAAGCTGGTCACTCCAGTGCTTCCTCGGACGTCCAACGCCCCTCCGTTCCCTCGGCTTATAGTTCCATGGTTGTTTGGGAATGGGCCAGTCATCCATTCGGCAAAGCTGTTGCAACCAATTCAGCCGATACTGAGCATTCCTGTCAAGTACACTCCTAGATGTTAGTAGAATAATCGATCACCGTCTAGAAGGCGCAAAACCGTCTAGACGTTCGGAATTGCGAGATTAGTCCATTTTGTAAACATTACTACCAAACCAAAATGGTATACGCAAGTTGCCTATCTTATAGGCGTAAGTATAGTTTAGACCTGAGTAATTTCAGTTCACATAAAAGGACAACTGTACAAACCTCTGAAATTAATATGCGAATTAATATTTAAATGAAAACTAGGAAGTTGGAAGAGAAGCAAACACAAAGGTTTACGCAAAAATTATTGATGAATACTCTTTTAAATGTGACCTTTTAACTATATACAAAGATCGGAGATAATTGATCGGAAAAACACTATGCTGTAGCCCTTTTGTTAGATTAAAAAACATGTTCAGGAAGTGATGATGAACTATTGAAATATGATCACAGGTAAAGTAAACAGTCCAGAAGCCAAGAGTATATAATCTAAAAACAAACATGTAGTTTATTGATTATGAAAAATCATATGATCGGCTTATGCGAATTATGGTGTGGGATTTTTAGAAAAAAGGGGGGTATCGTGTAAATTAATCTTGAGCTAGACTTGTTCTTGAGTTTTTACGACCAAGTGTCGAAATTGTTAAAGTTATTCGTAGGGGAATAAGTTGTTAGGCCGTGGTCGACTGTGTTGTTAGTGACAAACGTTTCGGCCCCACCACCGGAGAACATCTTCAATGTCGCGGTAGTTTTGTTTGGCAGATATTCGTTAATTCACCCCAGTACTGAGGTTCAGACTATCATAGGTGTGGAGTAGATTCTGCCCTTATTTGCTTCTCAAATGACTTTATATGGTGGGATTTTTCTTGAATTTCTTATCATATTTTGTTAATATATTCAGACGATATTGTATTGTATTGACAACATTCATTCTGATAACATTGTATTGATGCATGTATTCAACGCTAATACAAGGAGCAACGTGAGCTAAAATACAAAAAAAAAGTTATACGATCTACAAAGTTATTCATTATACAAAACTAAAAATAGAAATCCGATCGGACTCGTAATGTAACTGACTTCTAACATGTTTCTAATAATAATTTTAAAATATAAAAATTAAACATAGTTAGAGTTACAACCATTACAATTTTACAGCCTTTCATTTTGTTTTACTTGTCTCCAAGTCACGTTACTAATATTAGAATTAATATTAGGCAATTACCTGTATTAACTTTCGTCTTGTGACTTCTTTAGTTTTTTCCTTAAAACAACGCGTTTCGAGAATAAATTCTCATCATCAGATTTAAAAAACTATAAAAACATCAAATTCACCCAAAAGGGGTCGTCAACTATTTAAAATACACAAACACAAAAACACCACACATAATTAAACACCGACACAGTCACGGCACAGTCCGATGCGCATCGTCTCGCTGCCAACGACCAATTTTACAGCCATTAGTTTAATCCAGACAATATATTTTTAAATATTAATTACTAACGTGTTAATCCTTTACTTCCTATTAACCTGAACAAACCTATTAGACAACAACGTAGTATATAGGAACACCTAGGAAGCGTTGGTAAAGTGCATATGCTTCTTTGGGAGGACCAATGATTCGCCTAGTCCCTGATAGAAGAAGAAGACTTTCCTAACACGTACCCGAATTCCAAAAATTCGGAATAAAAGACTGAAGTGATACGGAGATTGTGGCAAAATAATGCTCATGAAACGAGCAACAGAAAACTCATCATCATCATCATCATCCTCAAGGTTTAAACCAAGGATGGTTTGTTCCGGTCTCAAATAGGCAAATATTACAGCTGGTCACTCCAGCGCTTCCTCGGACGTCCCACATCTCTCCGTCCCCTCGGCTTATAGTTCCATAGTTGTTTGCGGATGCGGCAGTCATCCATTCGGCAAAGATCTTCCCACCAATTCAGCCGATACTGGGCGATCCTGTCGAGTATACTCATAACATTCAGTTCCTACCGTATATCTGTGTTACTTCCTATGATCATGGAGAGTATACCCTGCCACGTGGCTGAGAAATCTCATTTCAGCCGCTTGAATGCGACTGGACTGGCCTTTCGTTAAAGCCCAATTCACAGACCCATAAAGAAATGTGGGAAGAGCCCATCACCTTGTAGAATTTTAGGCGTGTTTATTTACTTGCTGACTTGAGGGATCGCCTGATGGTCTCGCACATAGGGTTAAACTTATGCAACTTGATCACCACGTCGTTTCTTGCATTATAAGACACACTGTAGCTCAGGTATTCAAAACTGCTAACTTGTTCCAGGACAGTACCGTCTATGACAATTTTTGTCCATACGGGATCAAAAAAACCTATCACCTTGGTTTTAACTGTGGATATCTGCAATTTTCGATATCTTTGCAGAAACGAGTAAACAGAAAATTCGTTTACTAATAAATATCTGGTCTGGCGAGATAGAGGCGCCCTTGCTGGAGCGGGATAGAGCTACCGACCAAACGTATTTGATTTATTGTGAGCATGATTGTGTAGTATACGGAAATAATAAAAATGGAAGTGTAAGACAACTTTTTGTTGTTGATTTTCTGCCAGCTTTGCAGGTCAGTTGCCATAGTGTGCGACGTGAGCTCAATCTCTTCATCCTCGTTTCCGTTACCATATCTTCTTCTTCTTCTTCTTCTTCTTCTTCTTCTTCTTCTTCTTCTTCTTCTTCTTCTTCTTCTTCTTCTTCTTCTTCTTCTTCTTCTTCTCCTCAACCCAGAAGTTTCTTCCCTTCTAGTGTCAGTTTCTTACTCCTTTTGTCTCATTCATATACTCCTGTCTAGGTTTTTCCGTCCAACTGGAGAGAGTCTCTTAATTACTACATACCCTTTTACTTGTTTTGTTTCATACATATACTCCTGTTGTTAGGCTTTCCCCTCAATCATTCCCTCGATCAGGGCGGTGGGGAGTTTAAATGGCAAAGCAGGTGACCATGCAACTGCTTCTCTTTTGCGCAATGGTTTCAATCAGAATCCTTGTTTCATCTACTCTCTTCAGACCCTCATCATTAGATTCTCTTTCCAAGACACCGCACTTATATCTGGTTACAGATCTCTTATTCATTCAGAAAAAACCCGTAATACAAAAATTTTCCATTGTCGATTATGGAGATTATACTGTACTTGGATATACCGCGTATCCTTTAATACTTCGATATGATAGTTGCCTAAATTTCAGTGACCTCAGAAATACAACTGCGAAATCAATACTAAAACAGGGAAAAAGTAATAAAACAGGCAACAGAAGAGTCGTTTACAAACATATATCTGGTCTGGCCAGATAAAGGCGCCCTTGGTGTAGCGAGATAGAGTTACCGTTCAAACCTATCTGATTTGTTGTGAACAGGATTGTGTAGTATATGAAAGTATAAAAACTAAAGTGTAAGAAAAATTTTATTTTTTTGATTTTTTTCCATCTTTGGAGGTCAGTTGGCCCCAGTGTGCGACGTGAGCTCAATCTCTTCATCCTTGCTTCCGTTATCGTATCTGGGCTTATTATTCTTCTTCTTCTTCTCCTCAACCCAGAAGTTTCTTTCCTTCCAGAGAAGGGAGTCTCTTACTCCTTCTATCTCATTCATATATTCCTGTCTAGGCTTTCCCTCCAATCATTCCCTCGATCAGGATGGTGTACCAGTTTGAATGGGGTAGCAGGTGAGCAAGCAACTGTTTCTCTTTTGCGCAATGGTTTCAATTAGAATCCTTGTTTCATCCACTCTCTTCAGAACCTCATCATTAGGTTCTCTTTCCAAGACAGCGCTCATATAACTGGTTACAATCCCCTTATTTATTTAGAAAAAACACGTAATACAAAATGGCCAAAGATTTTCCGTATTCGATTATCGAGATTATACTGTTCTTGGATAAACCGCGTATTTTTTAATACTTCGATAGGATAGTTGCCTAAGTTTCAGAGACTTCAGAAATACAACTGCTAACCAATACTACGTATAGGTAAATTCACATTGTTTTCTGCTTCTGACTTTCCGAACAATCTTATATATAAAAATGAATGTTTCTTTGTTTCTTTGTTTGTCCCGTATGCGTTCCTATACCATTCATCCGATTGCGATAAAACTTCGGTGAGTTGTTGTGCGCACGCCCGCGAATGTTTCTGAATTTTTTCGATGGGGTCCTTTGGAGGGTTCTTTGGGGTCTTCCACATCTCCTCCTAAACCACTGGACCGATTTCAACCAAACTTGGCACAAATATTTTACGCAACGGGAGAACCAACATAGGATAGGTGTTTTTTCGATATGATCCTTCGGGGGGGTCCTTTGGGGTCTTCCACATCTCCTCCTAAACCACTGGACCGATTTCAACCAAACTTGGCACAAATATTTATGCAAAGGGAGAACCAACATAGGACAAGTGTTTTTTCCATACGATCCTTTGGGGGGTCCTTTGGGGTCTTCCACATCTCCTCCTAAACCATTGGACCGATTTCAACCAAACTTGGCAAAAATATTTTACGCAACGAGAGAACCAACATAGGACAGGTGTTTTTTTTTTATACGATCCTTTGGGGTCTTAAAAAACCATTAGATCTGGTTACTATGGCAACCCAATAGAATAGATTCTGTTCTAAATATATTATCGCATTAAATTGAAGACCACGCGAACGAAGTCGTGGGCAACAGCTATTTATTTTTAAGAAACCTACTTTAATTGAACTTTATTAATTAAACTAACATTTTCATTACGTACAACGTGAAACTCCGTAGCGAAGCACGGGTATTCCGCTAGTATTCAATAAAATATTTATGAGTAGCGAGAGAAGCAGGGCCTCTGTGTTTAGTTTAATTCGACTATGCTTGTAGGCTACGTTTACTACGGTATCAATTGCCTTCTGGCTGTAGGCCATAAAACTGACAGGTGTAACGATCGGCACGTACAGCAGTAATGCGTTGTAAGCGGATATAAAATATGGCCGTGCTTAACGCGGCGAGAACTGAAAATGAAAACTAATGTTTCGCAAAACAACCTCACCTGCCCTACCCTAAGTAAATGTTTAATTCACGCTTCGTAGTAGCAGTCACTTTCAATTGAAATGATTCATATTTGTTGTTTGTGGAAATTTATCGCTGTTTCTTTGCTGACGTTGGGGCATTTGTTCAAACTATTGTTAAATCATACTTGCTTGATACAAAAAAGAAAATTAATTGGGCGTGCAACCCATTTGAAATACGGAATTTAGTTTCGTTACTTTTAGGATTGCAGAACTACCTTAGGTGTATTTGGTTAAGACATTTCTCAACAAATATATTTTTGGTCATAACATTTCTCTCCCCCTTCTTCCTATCTTTTATCCGTGAGGATTTTAACTAAGTGATTTAATTTAGTACATGATAAGGAAGTATTATTTTACATTATTTGTATCTTCTTCTGATAGTTCCTATGCGTTTCGGATGTTGGATATCATACAGACTATTTTAACTTTCTGTACTGCTGCACGGAATAAGTCAGTTTTATTCATGCCAAACCAGGTCCTTAAATTTCTCAACCATGAGATTCTCGGCCGCCCAACTCCTCTCTTTCCAAGTACTTTTTCCTGTAGTATAGACTGTAATAAGTAAAATTATCTTTTCATATCTCACGAGACGTCCCAGATACCGAATCTTTCTTATCTTCACTGTGTCAATAACTTCCCTTTCTTTCTTTATCTTTCTAAGAACGTCAACATTAGTTATGTGTGCTGTCCATAAAATGCTCAGTATTCTACTGTAAAACCACTTTTCGAAAGATTTCAGTTTGTTATTTATGGCTTCAGTCAAAGTCCAAGATTCTACACCGTAGAAGAGGACCGAGAATACTTAGCAGCGTAAAAGTCTCATCTTTGTATTTATTGTTAAATCGTGACTTTTGAGTAAACTGCTCATTCTAGTGTACACTGCTCTTGCCTTTTCAATTCTGTTCTTTATTTCTTGACAGTGGTCCCATTGTTCATTGACTATAGTATCAATATATGTAAATTTGCTTACGCGTTCAACTAGCTTTTGGTTTATATTAAGGACGCAGTTTGTGAATTTGTTCTTAGATACAATCATTAGCTTCGTTTTATTAACATTAATGTCTAGGCCACATTTACTGCTGTTTTATGTCACTCTATTCGTTAGTTGTTGCAGCCCCTCTAATCTATCTGCGAATATGACTGTATCATCCGCATAACATATGTTATTTATTCTTTACCGTTCTGAGAGATGCCCACATTACATTCATCTAAAGCTTCTTTAAAAATACCTTCCGAGTAGATGTTGAATAAAAGTGGAGATAGTATACATCATTGTCTTACTCCACGCAGAATCTGTATTTTTTTGTTTTTCTCTTAATCTACTCTAACCACTGCAGATTGGTTCCAATACAGTGTAGCTATTATCCTTAGGTCTTTTCCATCTAATATAATATTTTTCAGGATATCCATCATTTTCTGATGTTGGACTCGGTCAAAGGCCTTCTGGTAATCAATGAAACATGCAAAACATTACAGTTTACATCTATACATCGTTGGAATAGCACCTGAATACTAAATAGAGCCTCTCGTGTACCTACTGCATCTCTGAAACCAAGCTGTGTGTGTTCTTCATAGATTTTGTATATTCTCTTGTGGGTGATCTTGAGGAAGAGTTTGAAAAGGTGACTCATTAAGCTAATAGTCCCTATATTGGTCACATTGATTTGTTCCTGGTTTTTGGGTAATGTAATAAATTCAGAGTTGAGCCAGTCAAGTGGGATTCGTCCTATGTCATATATATGGTTGAAAGCCGCAGTCAACCATTTTATACCGTAGTCATCAAGAAGTTTAAGAAACTCTATCTGCACATTACCCGGAGCGGGGGATTTAGTGTCCATCATATTACTTGTATAGTATTCAATTATCCAATTATTATTTGTCGCGCGCCCGCTCGCACATACATAAATATTCACATGTATGTCTACGTCGTGTGTATAGTTGAAAAAATGTCTATTTCACTTATAATTGGTAATGTGGATGTGCCACTTTATAAAAAGCAGAAACAAGAGAGTGGAAAAAGTTTATTAAACGGCCTGTATGATTTAAAATGACACTTTCGGGCAGACGGGAGTCATCTGACATGACATCATAAGGGGTGAAGTGTGAGCGTACAGTGTAATTGTTTGTCTAAACAGGTAACGCTTGAAAAAGATTGACAAATATTCTGTGAAATATGCAAACCCAGGTACTGCTACGAGAAAACGAATTGTAGCAACGGTTAATACACAATGTTACGCGCTCTTAGACCCGCGGTAGTGCCAACTCACGTATGCGAAAATTGACAGAGTAGTTATTATTTATTAATTAGTTCGTTAGTAAAAGACTCCAGACTTTTGAGACCTGGTGCTACAGAAGAATATTCAAGATAAGCTGGAGGGAGAAGATAACGAATGAGGAAGTTTTTAGAAGAGCTCAGGAGGTGAAGAGCTTTCTGTGAAATTTAAAAGGCAGAAGAGTTATGTTTATACGGCATTTACTACGAAACAATGGTTTGGTTAAGAGAATAATGAAAGGAACAATTGAAGAGAAGAATCACAGTGGTTGACCCCGTTTAGACTACATGAAACCAGCTTATGGTCGATATGAACTGCACAACATATTGTGAGTTGAAAAGAAAAGCAGAGAAGCGTGGAGAATGGTGAGCTGCTGCCAACCAGCCTATGTGCTGCTAACCTAGAAGAGGGAGTCCGTTAGTAAAAATAACTACAGAGTAATGAAAACACTGTGGTATAATGCAAAGTGTTATGAATCAAGTTCAACTCTTCAATTTCATGTGGTGTTAGTGGAGTGGAATGACTCTAAAAATTGCTGTTATATGTATATATTTCTCGTATTGTTAATAGTGATTTAAAACTGTTGTAACAATCCGACACAGGACTGGAATTGTTTAATCAATCTTTGACAGGAATGGAATGCCAGGTCTACATATACCCAGGATCTAGCCGATTATTCTCTCTCTTGCAATCATGTCATTGTAGTGTAAGTGAAGTGTTTCACGACTCAGGTACGCGTGTTTCAGTCGGGACTTCTAACGAGGCTGGACCGCCCCCCCCCACACACACACACGACGGTCATCATCATTAGAGCGGGAACTAAGGTTTCGAAAGCTACCTAAGGACCTTAGCTCTTTACTTAGTCTCTTAATATTTTGACTTACTCTTTAGCGAGCTTTCAAAACCTCTGTTCCCGCTCTACTGATGATGGCCGTCGTGGACACGGCCGCCTTCTTCATGTTTTTTGGCGTAACGCGGATCGCAAATTTGATGCCGGTTGTAACGCTATACTGTTTGCTTCGTTTCCATTTTTACTTCACATCTTTTTGCTTTTTGCTTAAGTTGTATTTTATTATTTGTTACAGATTCTTCTGTTATTAAATTGACGTGTACTCCTTTTTTATGTTTTGTTACTCTTCTGTTCACAACATACACTGTTAGATTGTTAAATATCAGCATATTTAATGTTGATTTCAATTATTTTAATTGGTACAATTTTGTCTTTCGTAATTAGTTGCTTTGATATATTTTTTAAATTTAGTATTATAGGCTACAGTATAGTATAATGTATGTATGTAAATTATGCTGTTATATGTATATATTTCTCGTATTGTTAATAGTGATTTAAAACTGTTGTAACAATCCGACACAGGACTGGAATTGTTTAATCAATCTTTGACAGGAATGGAATGCCAGGTCTACATATACCCAGGATCTAGCCGATTATTCTCTCTCTTGCAATCATGTCATTGTAGTGTAAGTGAAGTGTTTATGTGATAGATGCGATCATTTGTTGCAATTATTCGGCTTCGGCCGAATGCAACGATCGGCGAATCGTACTTTGCCCGACGTCCTGACGTCACGCCCTTCCCTTTACTAACCAAGCCGTTTGTTTCGTTAGATCTCGTCAGTCGACCACCAGACCGGCCATGTGAGAAGAGCCGCCCGTCGCCGAACTTTCGGCGATTTTGGGAGCCTCGATTACCAAGTTCAAAGCTTGGTTCAACGTACAGGAGTGAGAATACGAGAATATGGACTCGATGTAGTTTTTTCTCTACGCGTTCTTCCAGCATGGACACAGCAGCGGTCCATGGCATTAGCTGAGGAACACGCACCCGTTGCGACCGGCTACAACAGGCTGTGAGCGAACCTCTCCGGATTGCCAAGTAAAACTTAACCGTTAACAACTTTCAGTGGAAGTTACAGTACAATTACTAATGAAAAGAGAGATAAACCAGTTTCCTCACCTTATGTGACAGGAACTAAAACTTTTACGAAATTTTTGTGATCCAGAACAGTGTTAGAATTTCCATGAACAGATCACGGATTGTACGCTGAACACCATTAACTGTGAACTAGTATTGATTTTGCAAATTGTTCTATATTCAGTATTTAATCTTTTCTATATTTAATTTTTTGAGCTGAATTAACTCAGTAATTGACTTTTGCTGACTGACTTATGATTACGTAAAATTTTGAAGCTCATATTGTTTTGAAATAAACGGGTCGAGTTCGACTCTGCTCACTAACTGATGGTATTCAAACTTTTTTCACTTACACCTCCCCCCTTTTGGGAATTATGTTAAACTTTAGGGATATTTGAGACGTATGTTATAATGTGTAGAGAGACATAAATAGTAATAAGTATTTTGGTTGATTTTGTGGTATATTATGTTATTTTTGGTGTATTCTGTGTGTTGCGCTTTTGAGGCTCAGCAAGCATGGAAGCGTGCAACACATTTTAAAACTGTCCATTTAGTTAAGTGATCTTTTGTAAATCTTATCTTTAGTTATGTAAACAGATTTGTACGTGTGATACCATATCTTTAAAGACATAATGTTATAGATATACTATAACGTGAAGCGGAAGTAATTCAAGTAATATTATATACTTTTAACGCCACTGTTAAATAAATTTATCACTTAAGAAAGGTATAATAGTAAATGAGATAACTTGTATTAGTTGGATAATCAACGATAGATAACCAAAATCGTTATCTATCTAAACATACAGACTAAGTGTATGTTTTCATACACACGCACACGCGCGCGCACACACACACACACACACACACACACACACACACACACACACACACACACACACACACACACACACACACACACACACACACACACACACACACACACACACACACACACACACACACACACACACACACACACACACACACACACACACACACACACACACACACACACACACACAACTGTCAAACTGTCATCATCATTAGAGCGGGAACTGAGGTTTCGAACGCTACCTAAGGACCTTAGCTCTGAACTTAGTCCCTTAATATTTTGACTTAGCCTTTAGCGAGCGTTCAAAACCTCAGTTCCCGCTGTACTGATGATGGCCGTCTTGGGCACGGCCGAAGCGTCTCGCGTTTTCTATGTATGTGGACCATGACCACGACCACGACCACGACCACGGCCTAACAACCAGGTCAATAATCATCTTAATAAAATTCACAACTGCCGCTGTGAGAATTTGCGTACCCTGTATTAGAGATAAGACCAACCCACATGCACGCACAAGAATGTAACTTTGAAAAAAATATATTTCATTAACTAAAAACTACTTTCCTATTTTTTGGGTTTTTGAAGATAGCCTATTCCTATAAGGTTCAAAGGTTCAACTGAGAGAATTGACCTTAGCAGACCCGAGTTCCTATAGCCTCAATCGTATTCCACCTAAAAATAAAACAGCCTTCTTAAACGCACCTATTACATTCAGATAACAGTCTTAAAGTTGAAGGTGAAAATTGAAAATTATCCGTATAAAATCGAATGAATCAAAATAATCGTTAAAGTGCAACAATTAATAGAATAACTTTTTTTTACAATTTATGCTGTTAGTTCTCACAAGACATGTTGAACAAAAACTCGAAAACATCTTACAGCTTTTTTTTTTTTTTTTTGAAATCAGAACAGACACAGACACAACCTCAATGGTAAAATATGAATCAAGAGTGAGAAGAGACTACTGAGACTTTGTGCTATTGCCATAATCAGACGCCGCACCGTCCGTCGGAGGCAAAGTCCTCTAGACGGTTGTAATTACATCTTGGTATGTAATCTATTCTCAAAAACTCACTGCATTGAAAAATAAACTCTAACCTTAATTGTTTTAACTAAGTAGCAGTTTGCATAAAATTCCGAAAAATTCTGATATTATTTCTGCTTTGTTGCTCTTTAATCGTCGTCGTCGCCATCTTTTACGGCTTAGGCTAGTAGCCTGTTCCAGTCTCAATGGAAGTCATCCAACCATCGCTTACGGGGTCTTCCCACACTTCTCTTCCCCCTTGGATGATAGTCAAGGGCTCTTCTTGCAAATCTAGTTGGATCCATTCTCTCTACTTGTAACCGCCACTCCGTTTTATACCAGGAGATTTTCTCATTTAAGCTTTCAGCTATGCTTAGCTCTATTCTAATATGATCATTCCTGATAAGATCTCTTCTGGTACAACCATTTACAGCCCTCAAGAACCTCGTTTCCGCTCCTTGTATTCTAGATAAATCTTTGACCTTTCCAATCCAAGTCTCACTACGATACAGTAGTTGAGGTATGTCCATTACATTATAATATTTCAATTGCGTCTATTTCTTTCTTTTTTGTTTTAAGCGTTTAACTATACAGCTACAAAGCGACTGGAAGACACTAATTTTGCTTTGAAGCTCTTTATCATCTTGGTATATGATGCTACACCCTAGATACTTGAAATCTGGCACCTGTTCTATTGGCGAGTTCTGTATGACAATGTTTGTTCTAGTATGATTTGCCCCAGAAAAAGCCATAACTTTTATTTTGGATAAGGAAATGGTTTGAAATGTTAGTAAATGTCAGTTGAATTGTTAATAAGATAGAACAACGACCTCAATCTTGGATATATTTCTTTTATTAATTTCCTATTATTCAGATTCTTAAATATGGAAGCAAAACGTTTCCAAAATCATTGAAATTACTGCCACATTCTGTTGTTTCATCATGAATATATTCTATAGATGACACTGTTTTACAGGTCCACGGGGAAAAGTCGACTCACCAGTGTGCGTAGGCTGCCACCTGACGCAGGACGTCGTCAGCTGTCCGAAAGGCTGCCGTCTGCCGGTCTGCTCGGTCGCTTGTTCAGAGTCGGAGCGACACAGAGCGGAATGCGCGTTCCTGCAGGCGTCTCTGCCGCCCGCCGAGGACGGGGTCCGCAAGGAATGGAGCGCCAATCTACTGTCCGCTGTGACGCCTCTCCGGTGTCTGATGCTCAGCGACGAGGATAAGGGTGTAGTAAACGTTTTACTGGGACACAAGGGCAAACAGCACTCATTTGAGGCGAGACACAATCTAACGTACCGTAGTAATTCAGTTAGCACGAGTCTGACGGTAGGCGCATGCATGCTTGGCGTTAACCCTAGTCTCCCCCCACAACTTACACGCACGCACACTCGCGCACACACACACACATACTCAAGTCTCATATAAATATCTGTATTATATTTGTAGACATTTGTATATATTAGAATGTAGACTTTTGTAGTATGGCGGCTCATAGCAGCGGCAGAAGTACGGAGTTATACAATTTGAAGCAGTGACTTTGGAACAACCGAGAAATGGTAACGCTTCAGAAACAAATTTAAAGTTAAATTTAAACACCGCATTGGTGTATATTACAAAACTGAGATTAACATATTTTAATGTAAAGTGCTACCTATTGTAAGTGGGTCTACAAAAAATATAAATTGTCTTATATATTAAGATTATCTTAGAGACTCAGTGAAAAGATGAAAGAATATCGGAGAGAAAGGAAAGGACAAAGAAAAAGAATTGAAATTGGCATGTGGTCCTTAGATCACCGATACAAAAAAAAAGGTTATCCTAAAAAATTAAAAGTCTAACAAATGTTTTTTCGTAATATAAGTCAGTTGTAAAAGCCAAATTTAAAAGCTACAGTAACTAGTATGCGGGCTCAAGTACACAACGATTAAAAAAATGGATCTGTTTAACAGAAACATTCGTATTTAAAACTAGAAATCCGTTACCTAGCCAGTTTTTTAATAACGCTAATTTATTTCCAAATTTGTAAAAAATAAATGATTACTAATTTAATTTTAAAAATCTTTATTGACCAGAATATTAAACAAATTTATTAATACGTCAACACGAAAACAAAAAAAATTGTTAAATAACTGTAGTTAATAAACTATATTTAAAAATATATTATGTTGAATTATCACAATAATGACGTTTTTGCATTCAGTAAACATTTTATATTATTATATAGCTCACCTACATTTATCTAAGTTCAAATATGTCATATGTTTAAAGGGATATAATTGTTTGTTTAAAGATATTATTTTTGATGAAATGAAGTTATCAGTTTCTCAAAATACTAGTTAATTGGAGTTCGTGCGGGTCGTCTGGAATGTGATCATTGTAGCTCCTGATTGATCGCAACTATGAGTCGCTCCTGTTTGCGAGTGTAGATATTTCGTGTGTGTAGATATCTGTTTTTGTGGACAGACAGATATAGAGATGTAGATAACCAGATGTAGATAGATAATTACAGAGACACGCAGTATTATACACTCGAATACTATCAGAAATTATAGTTGTAATAATAGAAATTATACAATTCTGACCATAATTATTTTTTTATGTTATAAAGCTAGAACGTTGAGCAAAAAGACAAGGAAAGAGGCAAAGCTTAAATTTTATAAAACAGTGGCAGTGCCTGTTGTACTATATGGATGTGTAACATGGGCCCCTACGAAGAAGATTAGAAACCACAATCAAACTTTGGAAATGAAGTTTCTGAGAAGAACAAAGGGTTACACGTCACAGGATCGTTTGCGAAATGAGGATATTAGCAGGTATTCTCCATAATTGATAAGATACAGGCATATAGCAGGGGACGGTTACAGCATCTAGACAGAATGGAGGATGGAGGACTACCTAAGGTTGCGTTGCGATATTTCGATATATACCCTTTGGTACAAGAGACGTAAGAAGACCGAGAACGAGATGTTTTATGTAAGTTGCCCACAAAAACAGCTGATAAATAGTAGCCGGCTTGATTACTTGGCTCCGCGCTGTCGCGGTATATCGGTCAAGGCCACTCTTACTTGCCAACAGCACACAGTTCGTCAGCTGAGGCAGCGCGAAATCCGGCCGGGGAATTCAAATTTAAAATTTTCCCCGGCACACAACAACAACAACAACAACAACAACAATAGTGTATAAACATCAACAATAACAAGTTAGAAGGATAAAAAGAAGAAGAAATAGGAAAACAAGTTTTGCGAATTTTACAGTTCTTCACCTTAAAACAGATTTTAATTCGACATTTTAGGAAAGAGATTCAGTTGACAGCCTAACCATCATCTTTGGTCTGTCAATATTCACCAACATCGTTCCAGCTATCCAGGTATTGTGTGTGTGTGATCCCTCTACAACACCCCATGTATAACGCTCACAATAACGCAAAAACACGCTTGGTGAGTTGTTGACATAACAACGCTAACTACTAACAACAGTTTGACTGACGGAACAATTTATCATCTTCGTCCAACTGGACTATCGTACGGTGGCTACTGACATGGACGCTCAGTTTTTGCAGGCTTACTTTGTTATGTTTCCTTTTTCTTTTTATTCCCGAATGAACGTCGGACTTCTGTTGCCATGTAGAATCTCAGACATCGAACCGATAATTCCAATAAGAAAAATAAAACAAAACAACGAGTTTGGCAGACAATGAGTTGTGTTGAGAGCAGACATTGTCTTTGTTCGCTGTTTTTTACTTTACAGTTTTTTTAAGTAAAACTGTCAGTCATTGACAAACGGTCTGAAGAAAGGTTGAAAAAACCTTCATTCTTATGCAGTACCACTGTCAAGCTATCTCGTCCCTATTGTGGACTAATAATATTAAGTTTAAATAATATAATATTATATAAGTCTTATATAACAGCTTTATATTATAATAGCCTTTAATTATATAGATCCTTAGATTATATAATGTTAGCCTTGTATAATTAAAATTCGAGTACCCCGTCAGCTGTTTTATTAGTAAAATGAAACTTTTCGGGAATTTTATGACGTGGCTTTACTCACTAGTCTCTATTTTATTTTCAAATTTTCATACATTCTTGTTTTCATTGTACAGGTTTTTGTGACCTTCCAACATTGTAGGACACGCAAAATTTTATTTAAAAATTTAGTTTCTTACGTAAGACCAGTTTCTTTTTTTGTTTGTAATACTTTTTGTCCTGCTAAAAGAAAACCACCCTGATACGCCGTTTTCAATTTTTATATACATATGGCAGTAATTGGTGTAGCTACACCATAGAAAGGGAGAGACGTTTGATACGCGATTTCTAATATAACTGCCAAGGTAAGGCTTTTACGCTGCTACGTATTCTTGGTCCTCTTCTACGGTGTAGAATCTTGGACTTTGACTGAAACCACGACTAAAAAATTGGAACCTTTCAAAATGTGGCTTTACCGTAGAATACTGAGCATTTCATGCACAGCACATATAACTAATGTTGAAGTTCTTAAAAAGATGAAGAAAGAACGGAATGTTAACTGTGAAGATAAGAAAGCTCCAGTATCTGGGACATCTCATCAGGAATGAACAGAGAGTTTACTTACTGCAGTCCATACTACAGGGAAAAGTACTTGGAAAGAGAGGAGTTGGGCGACCAAGAATAACATGGCTGAGAAAATTTAAGGAAATGATTTGGCATGAACAGAACTGACTTATTCCGTGCAGCAGTACAGAAAGTTAAAGTGGTCTGTATAATATCCAACATCCGAGACGGGTAGGAACTATCAGAAGAAGATAAAACTGGTTGTCTAATAAGCGAATTGAAGATGATAAGTCACCGTCACAGAACGGGCATAGGTTTTACTATAGACTTTTCGAACAAACTTAGTCATTGTGTTGTCAAGTTTTTGCGGTCTTACCTTGCTGTCCTCGTCCGCCTCTAACTCAGACTGGTTTTCCTCAGTTTTCTTCCTTCCGTTTAACAATATCTATTTGTTAGATTCCCATTACGTCTCTTGTCAGACGACTTGGCTTACAAATTACTTCCGAAACTCACTTCCTGTCCTGTAAAGTCTGCGTGATGGATTACTTTTATTAAAGTTTTAAAAACAAACCGAAAAGAGAATTTAAATTTATCGAATAAATTTAAAAATGTACACCTTTTGGCTATGTAACGTTTTGGAACTCAACTTTGAACCAAACACTACGTAATCTAACGGGAATAAATTTAGAAATGCAACGTTTGGGCTATACGTATAACGTTTTGGAACTCGTCTTTGAAACTAACACTACATAACCTAACACAACGTAACGTAACCTAACTGAAGCCTAACCTAACCTAACCTAACCTAACCTAACCTAACCTAACCTACCACTGCATAACCTAACCTAACCTAACACTACATAACCTAACACAACGTAACGTAACCTAACTGAAGCCTAACTTAACCTAACCTAATGTAACTTGTACAACATAACGGACACAGACAACGTTCTGTTTTAGAACGACAATGGGATTTTTGAACTTCGATACCACGTCGCGTACTATTACAAGTCACGTTCTGAAGTCCCAAATACAAACACACAATTTCGACCATTGGCGTTCGTTAATCATTTCAGATGCGCAACAACACACGATATTTATTAAAACGTACAGAAGAATAACTGTAAACAAAAATGAATCTGCTTTTGTTACACCTAAATAAAGAATAAAACAGAATCGAATAAACGGGTTTGTATAAATTCAATTTAACGATGTTGTCCTCCTTTGACCGGAAGGCATCGCTGAAGGCGTCTGCTTACGAACATTCAGGTCTCGCAGGAACGCGCAGTTTTCTTCCACAACTATGTGGCCAATCCCAACAATAACGGTGCACAATCCTTGGCTTCTCCTCGTGGAAGGCAACAAAGCCCGCTTTATTTTTCATACTGTTCCGATGTTCCTCCGCCAAATCGGCGAAATGTCGTTACTTACTTTATTCTAACAATTATCGCCTCTGGTGGTAAAGGATGCTCGAATTATTTTCCAGTTGAACATATTTTTTTTTTTTGCCAAAGTTCCCAGTGTCACCAATCCAAATGCTGACCTGGCTCAGTGTTACTTTAACGGCGGGTTTGTTTGGCAGTATAGAACGGCGGTAAGATTGTTCGCTTTGCCTCGTCGTACAGTGTTGCGGATTCGTACCAATGTCTATAGTCTGACCACTTTGAAAAAAGCCATTACCGATTTCAGTACGCGTAGGGTGGAAAAATAAGGCTCCCCCTCTCCCATATCCTCTGTCTTACTTTCTAATCAACGGCACGATGTGTAGTTCACATACGGTGTTCGGCGAGCGAATGATGCTTTCCACATAAGTTAGTTGACTTTCTCCTATAAATGCCCCAAGTGTGTCAAAAATGTTTGTTCTGCGCAGGTCGTTTTCAACGTTATATACCTATAGTCAATTCAAACTCCGTCTACCTACTGTTGGCACAATACAACAATCTGGTTGAGATTTACGGAGCCCAGTCAGTAACAACGTTGCGCGTATTCACGTGAATACGCTCCAAGCCACGGGCTCATAGATGGTAAAGCTTTCTAGAGGGTCCTAGAAAACCACCCAATAAGGAATTAGCCTAATACTTGAGGGAGAGCCAAGTGAAGTTAATTGAGACAGAGAGAAGTTAGTCGCATGTAGGGCTGTATAAGAAAAATTGCAGGCAGGCAATACCAGCTCGCTAGCAAGCGTTATATAACTGACACATAGTTTGGTGAAACTGATAAATCTTCTAAAACGATAGACGCCTCTGTCCTCGCTTATTATCAAAACAATGAAACAATCTTGGACAATAACTCTCTTGTGGAAAGTCCTGGAAATAACATCCACCATGGAAAAGCTTTACTAGGCTTCTGTTGAGGGAAGACGACGAACGAAAATATTGTCTCGAGTTTTTCCCCATTAAACATTTGGTATTAAAAAACACAAACACTCTTTGACGTAAGAAAGGGCATACATAATGACGCCATTACCAGATTGATAACATTTGATAACGTACTATTATATTCTGGTTTGTTGTTGTGTTGTGTGACTGTACTGTGTTTTCCTATAACACATTTAATGCTTAAGCGCTTTGGTTAGTATATGTGTAATTAAACAATACTAACAGCAATTTTATTTTTTATGTTTGAAGTCGAAAAATTGAAAAACTTGTCTTGAGAATGCTCTATGCTCGCTCTCTTTATTTATTATTTTGTTTCGCATGTGTAGCGTGCGCACATTGTCCAAAGTAAGGATGCTATTTGCTGTAGCGTCGTTTGGACGTGTGTGTTATAGCAGGTGGATCTGCTCAAGCGGGAGCTGAACAACAACCTGGACACTAAGGACGAGGCGTGGTTGCGTCACTGCTGCTACGTGATGGACGCCAACGCGTACGAGGTGGTCGCACCGTCCGACGAAGGCACCGACGACCAGTCGATCAGCCTGCGCGGACTGTACCCGCTGTCCGCCATCATGAACCACAGCTGTTCGCCCAACACGCGGCACATCTACACCGAGATCGGGGAGATGGTGGTGTGCGCGGCGCGGCCCATCAGAGCCGGCGAGGAGCTCACCAACTGTTACTGCATCATCATGTGGGACACGCCATCGCGACGCCTCTACCTCGCCAGATCCAAACACTTCCTGTGCCAGTGTGAGCGGTGCCGCGATCCCACGGTATGTACATCATATTATTTTTCAGATTATGTTTTTATCTGATACAAATTTACAATCGGGTTTTGGAAACCTGACGGGGCCATCGTATCAGACTACCTGCCTACTACGTTAACAATCTTCGAAAGGGTAGCCCATTGTTTATTTTCATTGCACCTAAGCAGGTCGTCTATTCGCAGATGTTTAAGGAAATCCCCAACCAACGTGCCCGTCTAGTTTCTTAAAGGCCATTTCATGTAGACGGTGTACAGTGTTCTATCAACATCCTGTTTTCTTGAAGCGTAGAGCATTAAAATTACAGTGTGTAATCCAGTTCCATTGCATCAACTTTTAAGCGGTAAACTGATCAGCTAGATGGATTTCAACAGTATAGGTTCATTGGAAAATTATATACTAAAGAGAGGCCTTAAAAATTATGCTGAAAACTGGAAGCTTATGAAAAAAATCAACTAACTGTTCAAAGTGTGGAGGAAACGTTCATATTAATTACGGTCAAAATGATAACTTGATTTACAGATGTGGGACAAAAACCGTAGAGTGAAAAAAGATGTACGGGAGAATACTATCTTTGGATTTCACGCGTTCTTCCCGTCACCTTGTTGTCCGTTTTATTTGCATGGATTTTGAAGTATCCTTTTTCTGTCGTTGTGAGGGAGACTAGTTTGTCACAACCAACGGCAAGAAAATTAATACATACTTTCAGAGAAATTCTTGTTGTGTGGCTGATTGAAAATCCTTGGCGGCGTAGGGAAAACTGACGAAGTTGATGAAAGTGCATTCGGTAGACGGAAATACGCGTACAATGGCGGGCGACTAAGTAAGATTCGTTGGGTGTCGGTAGAATCCAAAAATAATCAGTATCTTTCCATATTATCTTAAGCGGCATATTATGTTAATATTATCTTAACATTCTACAGAAGCGGTTAAGAAAAATATATGGTACGAACTTAAAGACATTAGTCTTATTTTGTTGAGACAAACATTAACAGAATAGTTACTGTTCATTTTTTTGTGTTATTTGAGAGGACCCATTGGTCCTCTCTGGCTGTTTTGGAGCAAGCTCCCTTCAGCCGTGTGGGTATGGATTTGTGGGTAGGTTGCGTACGCCAGCGGTGACCGGCCGATGAGAGGGTGGTGGTACCAGCGAGCAGAGAGGATGTTGGTGTTCAGATGTGTGTAGCCTCTAGGAGAGGGTGTGGGGGGTGATCAGTGCCAAACGTATGGACTATAATGCCAGGGTCGTGCAGCAATTGACGCTAGAGTTGGAGAGAAGCTTCGTAGTGGCATCAAGGGCGGGTTAGGGAACAGGTTGTTGGGTTATAAGATTGGACTACCAGTAGAGGGTGTTTTATTTTAATTTTATTTATTGGCGGCAAATACGTAGTTGAAGTACGAAGATGCGGGGGGACAGGGTGGTTTTTTTTTAATATATATGTTAGCGACGAGCGCTAGACGGGTACGTCCGGGGACCCTTCTATTTCGTGGTCTTCGACGTGGTATCCGGGGCGAGGGTTCGTCTCCAAGAGTCAGAAGACGGTTCAGGATGAAGTGGGAACGCCGGGAATTTGGGTCCGGTCTTTAGGGGGGGGTGAGGAGGGTTTGTAGTGTTGTTCTAGTTTTTGCTGTAGTTGCGTACAATGTAGTTTCTGTAGGAATGTGTCGAGGTCTGGGAAATGTTTGTTTAGGGCATATAAAGGCGTATTGGGGGTTTTGGTGATGGGAAGACGGCGGTAGATCAGGCGCAGTTCTGTGATTCTGTATGGTTTGAGCTTGTTAGTCTCAGTCGTCAGCAGGATTGGGTGTGCATAATTTAGTATTGGTCTGACGCATGTTGTGTAGATCTTGCTGAGTAGTTCACTGGAGCAGCGGTCGTTTGTGCTTAGTGTGCGTAGTGCTCGGATACGGACTCGCGCTTGGTCATCGGTTATCTTGGTGTGCTGTCGCCAGGTCAATGCGGTGTCAAGGGTGACTCCAAGGTATTTGCAGTCACGCTTCGGAATTCTGTGTGATAGGCCAACACGGACTGGAGATTGAAAGAAGTGTCTCATGTTACGTCCTGTGCGGTTGAAAACACAAAGTTGGGTCTTGTCCGTGTTTACGGTGATTCTCCAAGTGTTGCAGTATTCAAAGAAAGTCTGCAACATTTCCTGTAGTTGTGTGATGGTTCGCTGGTGACGTTGGTGAGATACCCAGTATGCTGTATTATCTGGATACTGGGGCAGGCCTGCTGATGAGTATGTTAGCCGCGGAGGGGGGAGGGGCGTCTTTAGTAAAGATGATGTAGCGGGCTAATGGCTGAGCCCTGGGAACACCAGCGTGTAGTTGGAAAGGTGCCGAGTGATGCAGGCTAACTCGGACTTGTGATGTTCGGCCATCCAGGAACTGCGATAGCCATTTTATGATGTTTGGGGGGAAGTGACATCCGAAGGTTTTAAATCTAAGGCCATTATGCCAGACGGAGTCGAATGCTTTTCGGATGTCAAGAAGCGTTATGAAGGTTGGGTGTCTGTGGTATGAGTTCTCCTGGATGGCGCTGATCACCCTGACCAGCTGTCATAAATATTGTACCCAGGGCGAAAACCACCCTGCGTACTGAGTAGGACGTTGTGAATTTTTAGATGGTGATGAATCCTGGCGACTAGTATGTTTTCGAAAAGCCTGGAGATTGCGGGAGTAAGCGATATGGGCCTGTAATTTGATGCGAGTCTGGCAGATTTTGATGGTTTGGGAAACATCACGACATGGGCATGTTTCCTAGCTTGAGGAACGTATCCTAGCTGTAGACTGGTTGTATAGAGTTGAGCTAGGACGTCGAGGACTATGTCAGGGAGAGCTTTCAAAACTTTTTTCGGAATGCCGTTTGAACCAGATGCTGAGTTACGGCATTGCGGGAGCTTGTACTTAATGTCGTCGGCTGTTATTGGCTGCTCCAGTGGATGTTCGTAAGGGCCAGTTAGTCGGTCGTCTGGTCTGAAGAGTTCTCTGTGGGTGTGTATGAAATTGTTGATCGAATGTTAGCGACTGCGTCAAAGTCGGGGCTGGTCGGATAGCTATGAACCGACTGGAGCGTATCCCGAAAGGCGGCCGCCTTTTCGCTGTCGCTAACGATCAGACTGTCACCCACCAGGATAGGGTAGCTGGTTTTGGAGGGTTGTGGAAGCGCTTAACTTTCTTCCAGAACTGCGCGGGGTCGGTATGGAAGGAGTCTTGTACTGAGGTACAGAGGCTGTCGAGTCGCGTGGTCCGGTGTACTCTGATGGCGGATTTCACTTCCTTCGAGAGTCTTCTGTATTCCGATTGGAACAGCTCGTTTTGCCGGTCTTTATTTAAGAGACGGCGAATCCAGCGTTTCCTTCGGATCAGTACAAGTATTGGAGGGGGTAGTCTTTGTTGGGAATATTTGATGTGTTTCGTTGGAATAGCCATAGCTATCGCTGTCTTTATGGGAGTCGTTATTGTTGTGTTGTAATTGTCAGTTTCGTCCGGTGTGGAAGGAGGTGCAGGGAGCGACGAGAGAAAAGAAGCAACAGCGTGTGAAACGAGTGGCCAATCTGCAGCGTAGTAGTCTGTGACGGCCACTTGGCGGGGTTCTAGAGACTTGTATTGAACGTGGCCGTAGGCAACGGTAAACAGAAAGGGGGCATGATCGGAACCCACGTCCGGGCCTGTGCGAATTCCGTGAATTCTCCGGGTGATGGCTGAGGTTATCAGCTTATCGGGACTGGTGGGTAAATGCGCCGGGTTGGATGGCTGGCGGGTGGGTGGGGTACGATGTAGCCGCAGACCTGATGTATTCAACAGCCTGAGTAACATAGTACCTTTGGCGTTTTTCCATCGGTCTCCAAATTGATGATGATGGGCATTGAGGTCAGCTGCTAAGACCAGTCGGGTGTATGAGGTGGCCAGATGATGTAGGAAGTCGACGTCTAGTGCGGCATTAGGCGGGCTGTAGTACGTTGCTATGAAAAGGGGTAGGAAGTTGCTGAAACTGAGCTTGACCAAAAGTGTGTTGGTCGGGTTGTTCGGTATGGTCTGTTTTTGTGCCCTGAGAGAGTTGCGAACAAGAATCGCAACTCCCCCAGAGTGCGGCTGTTCATCTTTGCGCTTTGGAATGAAGGATTGTTAGTCCTTCAGGGGTTCTGTTAAACAAGGTACGGGTGTTGAACAGTCGCTTAGTAATTTGATTGACGCTCGTCCTAAGTTTAGTATGGGAGGTCGGTTCAGTAACGCTGTAAATAACTCCGATCAGTGCGTCGGAGACCGTCTTGGTCATTTCTGTCATCACTTTTTGTACGTCCTCCAGCATAGGTTTAAACATCTGGAGAACGGTGGCGGAGTCTATGGTACTGTTGATCTTGGGGTCTGGGTTTGCGTCTCGGTATCTGAGGTCGCTTCTGTCTGTTCGTCTTTGTCGTCATGGGTTACTGTTCCGTCCAAGTACTCTCGTTTTATTTTAAAATGTACCTCAAACAATTTAACAGGGCCATTCTAAATTTTACCCGTTATTCCTGCAGTCATTGTATTTTGGAACAATAAGCGACCCTTTTAAGGTCGTAAATGGGATCGTTTACGACTAAAGCATGCAGTCTGACTAGATGGCCCTCTCAGGTTTCCATAACCCTTACAATCAACTCAGCTATAATGTACAAGTTTTTTATTTAATAATAAAATACGCAATCTGACGTGTATTTAATAAGTACTTCTGTTCATGAATAGTCAGAGCATGAGTGAGTTGAGCCCAGTTGTATAATTCGTATACATTACACATCATTTAAAACTGTTGTTATTCATAGTACCTTAATTATACCTGACAGGTAGATTTAAAACTGTATAAACTTTCACTGTTATCAAGGTGATTCGCTGATGGTACATTTTAATGTTTATCTAATTTGTTAAGTTATTTTTCATTTTGCTTCTTGATTTCGTTCATCATAGTATCCATTTGGATATCTTCATGGATACTGGCGTTATTGATGTAACAGGATGCGTTCAATATGGTTTTAAAAGTTTTTGATTGAAAGTGTTACACTAGTGAGGTATCAGAGTTATAAGAAATTTATGTGTCATTTGTTATGGAGGTATCAGAAATGAAGGTATTAACTAAATTATGCTGAAAGACCATACGGAATCGGATACGGAATGGAAATATTAAAGTGCAAAGTGGTCAACATTGAAAATTTCATAGTAAAGAGGAAAGAAAAATGGAATGCGCAAATTGATAGAATGGGCGACAAAATAGCTACAATTTGCGGAACAAAAACCCAGGAGGAAAGTAACCTCCTCCTGAGAAGATAGAAACAAGGTTTTCATCGGGTGTAATGGACAAGCTATAGAGTTATATTTAAAGAAAAAAAATAATAGGAGAAGAAGAAGAAGAAGAAGAAGAAGAAGAAGAAGAAGAAGAAGAAGAAGAAGAAGAAGAAGAAGAAGAAGAAGAAGATATATTCTGGCATGTTGATACAGTAAACGTTTTGGATACAAGGGACTATGGAATGTTTAGAGAAATCTTTGAAAATTTCTTCAATCGATCTTATCTAAACATGAAATCTTTCGTTTGTTTTGGGCCATACATTTTCTTAATATTCTTCTTTCTACTTTTAGAATTATTCTGCGAAAAGACTCCCATGCCTTTACTATATTTATCGTAGTAAACGTAGTAAAGGATTCTATTCTTTTATGTTTATCATAGCTTATTTTCATTAGTTCCGTGTTTTTATAAGTGTATATATATATTGCAACTGGACTTTGTTGGTGTGTTTTACTGGTATCGCCAATTTTGGGCAACAGCGAGTATTAATACTGTTCAGTTTACACACACAAAGACCAATGCAATTTTAATTAGACTTACCTTAACTGAATTTACTTTTACTTCTCTGCTATACTTATATTCTGTAGACCTGTGTGTGAGAATGTGATGGATGGGTGTTATTTTTGAAATAATTACTTCTAACTCTTTTAGTTATTATAAAAATTGTGTTTAATGTTTGTCTTTTTATTTTACTTTACTTTAACTCTTTAAATGACTCTACTTCAATTTGCTCTGTTATCTTACTTTACTAATTACATAAATTTATTTTTTATAGTCTCTGAAATTGTTCTCTTTCTTGTCTACTGTCTTTTGAATTCAAACTTAAATATTTAATACTCTACTTGTTACTCTAGTTCCGGCGTCTATCTCATGAGCGTTTTTGGGTTTGAATGTTCCAATTGTTCCTCTTCTTGTTCATCCAGTCTCCGTGGTGTGGATACGTGTACAGCTTCCCTGATGTGGAGTGTTCTCAGCTTCCCTGATGTGGAATTGTACTGCCTCCCTGATGTGGAATTGTACTGCCTCCCTGAGGTGGAATTTTTACGTTCAGATGCTATTTTTTTACACTATGGTTGATTTCTATGAACGGAGTCGCTTCCACGTTAAGTTCGAGTGTTTTTACGTTTAACTTGTCGCGTGATTTTTCTCACTACGCACTGCTCGGGCTAGTAATTCACAACCGATGTTCCGTACTAGTGTTTTAAAGCGAACTACTCGAACCGGTGGTTTAATGCAGACTGAATTGCTTTGAGCGCGTTAGCGACGTCGCCCTGTATTTTCCCGCTAGTTTAATGACACTCTACTCTTATTGGTTTATCACTGTCACGGGCTGTTGTTCACGCTCTGATAGGTTCTTTTTAAACTGTTTTTACATTTGAAATATTGATACACAATTACACAATTCTTATTATTATATTTTCTTAACTCTATTTACTTAATCTTATACATTGTTTCTTATTATACTAAAGCAGAGCATTGCTTTATGCACTGTATTTTCTATTTTGCTATACGCATATGTGACGGTTGTCATATTGTGACTATTCGTCCTGTCACAATATATATATATTTTCTTTTAATGAGCAGGAATTTGGTACGTACTTGTCTGGTGTGGGCTGTACGCTGCCAGACTGTGACGGAGAGTTCCTGCCCGTCGAACCGTTGAACTTAATGTCGTCGTGGAAGTGCACGCGGTGCGGTAGAGAGTTCACGGCGCAACAGATCGGAGTGCTGATGTCGGTCCAAGGCCACAATCTGAAGGACGTCGACTCTTCCGATCCCAAGTCCATCATAGACTTCCTCGCCGAAGACAGGGTACCGGCTCGCAGTAAAGTAGCCATACAACTCAAGTCCTGTCTCGTCTGGAGACTGGGATACATCAAAGACTATACCTGGCCAGGTAAGTTTGTACAGCTTACATTAATGTTTTACAGTTAATGTTTTGTTTAAGTAAAAGTGCAGGAGAAGCAGTGAGCAATAGAGTATAGAACAAATGTCTGAAATGTTGTTCGGACAGTGTTTATCAATTTTAATGACAAAATAATGATATTGTGATGTATTTTTTATATACAAACACTTATTGCTTACTAATGGTACCTATAATCTCAATCTTCTATTGTACTGTATTCATTGTTCATAACCTAAAGATACCATACTTATGATTTATAATAAATTTTTAATTACTCACATTCTTAATTTCGATCGATTTGCTCATAGACCATCGTCAGGACATATATACACTGTGCACTCGCGGTAACAATATTGTAAAACAGTTACTATTTACATAAAACGAATTCGTAAACACTAATTGAAGATCGTGAAACGTACGTTTGTGTTTATCACGATAATAGTATGTTTGTGTTTTTTGTAAATAGTAACTGTTTTATAATATTGTGACCCCAAGTGTACAATGTATATGTCCTGACGATGGTCTATGACCGAAATCGATCGAAATTAAGAATGTGAGTAAAAAAAGTTTTATTATAAATCATACGTATGCTATGTTTACGTTATGAACAATGAATACACCACAATAGAAGACTTAATCACAAAATTTAATCAGTCACAAATATCAGTTATAAATCAACAAATACTCTTATACAATAATTCAAATTAAATGTGTCCAACACACAATAATAAATGTACCTTATTACAGTTTGCACTAATTAAAACTTCTACTAAACCGCAACAATAACTTCGAAAGCATTTTACAATATCGCCAGGTGAAACTAACTGCTAAGTCGGCCGCTGACACTTATCCTGCAGAGGCTCCAGAATAATTATCTATTCTCCGGGAGGCGTGCCAACATAAATTGCGTAATTACAAGCGCTCGAACAGTCTGGAGTCTAGGCATGCGCACGTTGGGCTAGTTGAGGAAAGTGTTGAACGACATCTTCGAGGGTTACGTAGTTGTCTTTCATCTCAACGATCGTAACAATATTTATGACGGGCAGTGAATAGGTTAGTTGCACTTACCAACATTTTTTTCTGTACAAGAAATATTTTGATGACAATTGTTGGAAACACTGATCATATTCCGTTTCCGTCAACTGTAGCAACATTTTCCGTTTGGTAGAACGGTTAGTCAGTTGTTAGCCGCGAAAGATGTCATGTCATGTTTGCAATTAGCGTTCACATTTGAAAATCGCGCAGTGATTAGTTTCCTGTTGCCAAGGAGGCGTGATCCTAATGAATCGCATTGCCAAGTGAGAAAAGAATACGGTGACATAACAGGTTTACGCCAGGCCATTGCAAAATGGTAAGATTTGTTGGAAAATAGCCGCAGAGATATCGAGGATGATTACTGGCAGAAAAAAACTCATGTTGACAAAACGAAGCGATTTGTAGAAAAGGAGTTCTTTTTTTTATTTGTAGATAAATAAAAGTAATTTTAAATGTTCCACATGTTTTCTTATGCAGGGATGTAGGATTTAACCAGAACACGAGTTTGGATATTTTATTGTATGCTGACGATCAGTCTCAATACAGGAAACAGAAGATGAGTTGCAGTATTCTTTAAATTGTTTAAATTATATTTGTAAACAATATGATTTTCAAATATCTAAGCAGAAAACAAAAATCATGGCTTTTTGGGGGAAGTTTCCAGTCAGATCAAAAATTGTTCTTGAGGGAACAGTTTTGGAACAACTCTCCGATTTCAATTGCCTGGGTTGCACTAACGATACGGACCGAGATATCACTGCAAAAATATCGAGGTCGCAGATGATGTGTGGTGTCATGCATAGAACGTTAAGGCTTAAATTTTATAAAACAACGGCAGTGCCTGTTTTACTATATGGATCAGAAACATGGGTTCTTATAAAAAAGGTCGGTCGATCTACATTCTAGTTTCCATCGTTTGAAAAGTCTGGTGTGGAGTTGAATCCTTACTGTATACGTAGTTTTGAGGACTGAACCTCCGACTAATGCTCAGAGACCTTTTGAATTTAAAGCTGAAAAGTATTTCAGTATCTACATGACGGAGTTTGTCAAACACAGAAAATTATTCTAACATTGTTAAATATACCCTATCCTAAATAGTACTCTATCATTGAATGATAGCGAGTTGAAAAAAAAATTTATTTATTTACTTATATTCTTAATGTATTAGTTTACAGGTAGTCTAAGTGGTTACCGATTGTTTGGGTGGGCGAAACGTCGGTCCTTATAATTTCTGTGATCGTCAAAGTCCGTCAATCAGATTCAGATTTCTACTATCCATTGTAGCCATCTTTTAAAAAAACAGCGAAAGACTGAAGACTTCAGTGGACATTCATTTAAAATACAAGAAAAATAAAAAAAGAGAAATAAAAGAAACAGCAAAAAAAAATATACGAGGGTCATTCAATAAGTAAACAAACAGCTGTGGAGCAAAAACTTTTTACTCAATCAAAACAATTTTTTTTCTGCTTTTCAACGTAGTCTCCAGCAACGTCTATGCACTTGTCCCATCTCTTTACAAGTTTTTTTTATTCCCTCAGCAAAGAATTCTTTACCTCGATGTCGAAGCCAGTTTTAGACTTTTTCCTTCACTTCTTCATTGCTGTTGAACTTGACACCGTGCAAAGTGTCCTTGAGTGGGCCAAACAAGGAAAAGTCAGATGGGGCAAGGTCAGGGCTATAAGGGGGATGAGGCAGGATCTCCCAACCTACTTTTTTTTTATTGTTTCGAGCGTCAGTTTTGCCGTGTGTGGGCGGGCATTATCGTGAAGAAGAATCACACCTTTCCTCTACCATTCCGGACATTTCTTCTTCAATGCAGGCTTAACTTTGTTCACTTTCATGTCAGAATAGTACTGACTATTGATGGTACGCTGGTCTTGTAGGTAATCACAGAACATTGGGCCTTGGGAGCTCCAAAAGATGGTTAACATCACCTTACCAGCCGATGGCTGGGTTTTGAATTTCTTTTTGGCGGGTGAACTGGGATGCTTCCACTCCATGCTTTGTCGCTTTGACTCAGGTCCAAAATAGTGAATCCAAGTTAGGGGTTATAGTGGTTCCAAATCCAAAAATCTTATAACAGAACGCTGTTCTTCGAAAGTACTGTCCTCATGAGCACATGCCATCGTAAATAAAACTGTATTGGTTATGTTTATGCAATATATTATTGAACAGCTGATCAAAACTCACAACGACGTTGCCAGGTAACACTCCTGAAAGTTTCAATCAGCTGCTACAATTAATTTCTTTTCTACAGCTGTTTGTCTATTTACTTATTGAATAACCCTCATAATAACTATTAATGTATAGTTATTATTAGTTAACATTATTATTATTATATAATTAATATAATTAAATTTACTAATAATTAATTTATGTAAAGGTTCTCAATTGAAATTAATGTCTACTTTCTTCAGTAAGATTCCAAGAAAGAGTAAAACGTTGGTATCTTCAAACCCTATGTTAGGAGAATTTCAGTTAGATCATGTAGCTATTCCCCGAAGAAATATAAAGGAAATTATGAATGTCAAAGTAACAAGAAATGGCGAATTTGATTCTGATTACTACCTGTATAAAATTAACTCAAACTCCTACCTAATAAAATTCACCGAATATTACAAAAGCTATTAAAGTGTAATACAGACAGACTTGCCATAACATAAGAATCAATAAGAAAATATAAAGAAGAAATTAAAATAGTTAAGCATGCTACTGGCAAGAGTTATCTAAAGAAATCAAGAATTCAGCAAAGATAACATTAGGTTCAGTTAAAAATAAAATGCAAGTATGGTGGAATGAATTGTGTGGAGAAGCATTAGCAGAGAGATCCAAAAAATGGAAAAAGTGGAAATGCTCAGGGAAAACTGAACACTACGAGCAATTTGAACAACAAAGAATGGAAGCAGCAAGGATAATAATGGAAACTAAAAGGTCTTTTAAACAATCAAAAGTTGTTGAAATGCAGGAAAATTTTATAAAAATAATTGTCGAGACTTATATAAGACTTTTAAAAATAAACTAAAGGCTTACCAAATACCAAGTGTTTATTTTAAAAATAAAAGTGGTAGAATTAACCTAAGCAATACGGAAAATTGTGAGATACTTGCAAAATATTTATTCCCAATTCTTTTCAACTGTGTCCTGGAGGAAGTTGTGAGAATTTGGAATGAAAAGTTAAAGGAATATAAAATATCACCAATCAAGTTAGGAAGAAGGAGCAAACATATTGAAATAAACTGTTTGCCATTCGCAGATGATTTTGCTATAGTTTCTGAACATTTGACATCTGCAGTAACAAAAGTTATTTTTTTAGAGGACACAGCCAGTAGAACAGGCTAAAGAATGTCTGCAGAAAAAAAACAAATTTCTCAAAAACATTAAAAATGCACCAAAATTCCTGCTAACAGATACCCTCGTATTGGTCGAATAGAGAGGGTTAGAAAATTTCAGTATCTAATAGAAATAATTCAAGAGAATGGTTGAGAAAAATCTGCTGTAGATGAAAGGATTCATAAAATGGAAAGAGCATATGTTATAACTAAAAGATATTTACAATAAAAAGTGCATATCTAAAAATACAAAAATAAGCCATTACAGTACAGTAGTGAAGCCAGAATGCCTATATGCAAGTGAGTGTTTTTCATTGAATTATAATTTAGACAAACTAGAAATATTGGAAAGACGAATTATTAGGAAAATATTAGGCCCACTAGTATTTTTTGGACTTTTGTATAGAATGAACGACAATAAGTTAACAAAACAGATCTTGAAATATCTGTGGGGAAAGAAGTCAATATCAAGTTGGATTAAAGAAGTAAAAAAGAATATAAAAAAATAATATAATCGCAAAAAAAGCAATTGAAAGAGAATTTTTTGGGCAAAAGTGTTGAAAATGGAAGGAGTCCTGGGTGGGAGGGAGAAAAACGCAGGTTTAAAGACGGCTGAAGACATAAAGAAGAGAAAAGGTGGAAGAATGTTGGAGAAAAAGAAAAGAACAAAGAACAAAAAATTGAAATTGGCATGTGGTCCTCATATGGACGATACAAATAAAAAAACTATTAATATTGTATATACTATAAAGAATGGGATAAAATAAGAACAAATGTAACAAGAAAACAGAAAAAAGGTGAAAGGATGAAAGGATGAGGACAAAATAAAAATAAGTTACGATTTTTATTAAGTTAAAAATAAGAAAAGAAAATGTAATGATGACAAAATTTACAAAAAAAAAAAAAATACAAAAAGAAGGAAAACTAGTAACTCGAAGAAGGAAAGAAGAATAGGAGAAAAGAAAATCGAAGAAAACAAGAAGGAAATAGAAAAATAGCAAGGAATAGGAGACAAATAGAAAAGAGGAGAAGACTAAACTATTGAAGGAAAGAACAAATTTCATAATTTGATAATAGATAAACGGAAGAGCAGAAGAGGGATTATTACAATAAAATAAAAAGATAACGAAGAAGAATGTAAAAAGATTGTTCGTGTGTTAGTCTTCGGGAAATTGAATTGCCATGTCGCAATTTTGTCATGCACTTTAATCTGGCCAGAGGTCAGAGTCGATTTTCGCTTCTGTTTTATGCAATGCTTTGGTTTTCGTTGTTTTCTTGTTACGCGTATAGCGTTTATAAAATATACGTAGATGTGTAGTACTGGGACATGTAATGTGGGCATAGTGTGACTCGTGACCCGAGGTTTGTCTGAATCTAAAAGCTGTAGAGAGAGAGAGAGAGAGACAGAGTCTGAAGTAGGGGTAGTCGAGAAGGGTAGGAGGTGTTTTATTGGAACCGTTCAACCCTTTCGGGCATATTGGCTTTTGAAGTCGAGTGTACATTACTGTTCTGTATATAATGTCCGACATTACCGTGGAAACTGAAGTCATTCAATTATCATAAAAGCATTTACAGACGGCATAAAATTGCGCCTATTGTTGTTTGGGGCGGAATGTGATAGCCACTATAATAGCTGGCGTTTGCGATGCAGAACCTATTATGAATTGTAAATGCGTGGGTCGAGCCAACTGTTATTATGAATAATACAAACAACGAGACTGGATGCCTTAGCCTTGCCTACGTTCGTCCAACTTGTTTTCAATAAATTTGACTTCAACTTCACTTTAATGTATTTTGATTTATATTAAACCAATTTCGTTTCTTCTTCTTCGTCGTCGTTTTCTTCATCTTCTCCTTTTTTCCTTCATCTCCTTCATCTTCCACTGTGGACTACGTTTGGTTCAACTGGTTTCTCCCCTCTTCTCCTCTCTCTTCCTCCTCTCTCACATCTCCTTCAATCTTGATCGATGTCTCTCCCTCCGCTCGTCAGTCCAGATGGCAACTGTCATCTTCATGGGTTTTCCTGAAACCTTGGTATTTTTTAATTTCTTTTGGAGTGACAAACATTCTTCAATGTCTTCTTGAGTAATCTGGCGTTTTTCTATGTATTTTTCTTTTTTTTTTTAACCACGTATTTGACATTTTGAGTTTTCAAATAGTTAAAAAGCTCCCCTGTTAGTCTGTCAGAATTCATTCTTTGAACATGACCGTAGAAAGTAATCCTTCTTTTTCTAATTACGTCTGTGATTTTCTCAACACGTGTGTACAGCTCATCATTGTGGCGTCTTCTGTACTGTTCTCCACCTTTTATTGATCCCAAGATTTTTCTTGACATTTCCCTTTCTGTGATTTCCAGTTCTTTCATCATAATTTTCTTGTCCAGAGTCAGACACTCAGCTGCATAAAGTGCTTCCGGGCGAATTACTGTTGAATAATGCCTAAGTTTGGTATTAATGGATATTGTCCTTATTATTATTATTATTATTATTGTCATCGTTGTTAATACCCTTTTTTATTGGGATATGCGGATGATGCGCTGAGTGATTGTTACACGAAATCTAGAGGGAGCGCAAAGGAGACCAACTCAGGTGGTAAGCCGTGCCGTCAGTTGTTTGGAAGACCACGGATTGACTGTTGCGTAGTGCTGCTGACAAGGAGGAGGATTCCGACTGCAGTACGTCCGCGTGTGAACACGGAGGGAGGCGATAGAGACTAAAGGCTGTGTAAAGTATCTCGGAATGTGTTGCTAGACACGAAGCTGACTTTCTGGGAACAGATTAAGCGATACCAGGGAAAGAAAATATCCATCAAATGGAATCATCGGAAACGATAAAAGCAATAAAAGGTTGCAGAAGATTACAATGGCTTACGCTGTGGTGTTTAAGACAAAAATTACGAGTACGACCACCAGCAACAAATACCAGTAACAGAAGTGAAACACAGAACGTTGAAAAACTGAAGACCCATGTATTGTGTCTGTCTGCAGGACATCGTAGGAAGGAAACAATGGTTTGCTTCTCAGTGAGGAGGGGAAATATTGGAGACTGACAGAAATAATGTTGTTGAAGCCGAAAACAGGCCAAGGTGCTTAGTGTTGGAATCGTAGAAGAAAAAGGAGAAGAAGAAGAAGAAGACGCAGACGCAGACGAAGGAGAAGGAGAAGGAGAAGGAGAAGGAGAAGGAGAAGGAGAAGGAGAAGGAGAAGGAGAAGGAGAAGGAGAAGAAAAAGAAAAAGAAAAAGAAAAAGAAAAAGGAAAAGAACAAGAACAAGAAGGAGGAGGAAGAGGAGGAGGAGGAGGAGGAGGAGGAAAAGAAGGAGAATGAGGAAGCTGAAAAGTTGTTTTTGCCGTCATTATAGCTGCGGCACTCGCTCATTATTTTGAACGAAGTACGTTCGTTATGACATGGATTTCATGTTAAATACTTGTTCAATTATGGGAAAAATTACAAAATTCCTGATTACTCGACAATTTCTTAACCAACACACACACACACACACACACACACACACACACACACACACACACACACACACACACACACACACACACACACACACACACACACACACACACACACACACACACACACACACACACACACACACACACACACACACACACACACACACACACACACACACACACACACACACACACACACACACACACACACACACACACACACACACACACACACACACACAACACACACACAATCAAACAATGAACACTGGAAATAAAAAAAATTCGGTTTTTCGGTTCGGTTTTCGGTTACAATTCGTTTTATTCTGAACCTTGCTGGATTTTCACAATAAAAAAACTTGATCTCTTTACTGAGCCAATGGTCCAAACATTTACAAACATTTAAAATATTATAAAATTTTACACTACATTCAGATTTCAGATACAATCTCAGATTCAGGCACTATTTAACTTCTCCGCTTAATACTAATTTCACAAAAATCAAAATAAAAATTCCGTTTAAGTGCCATACATGGCGTGTGTAAGTGCGGAATAAAAAAAACAGATTTTCGGATCGTGAAAACTCGATTGGTTGCAATTAGCAATTATCGAGATGGTCTGGTAACCGGAAGAAATGTTTACAGGAAATGGACGGAGTAAGAAACGGGTACGGGTCTTTGAAAAAGGAAACGATGATATTGAAGATAATAAAGGATTAAAATTAGTGTACAAATTAAGAAAGGAAGGTGAAAGAGTATAGATGCGAGAAGAGAGAGAGAGAGAGAGAGAGAGAGAGAGAGAGAGAGAGAGAGAGAGAGAGAGAGAGAGAGAGAGAGAGTGAGAGAGAGAGAGAGTGCGTGTGATTAAGTGAGAGGGTCGAGAGGGGGGCAGAGAGATAGAGAGAGAATAACGCCGTGGAGATAGGAAGACATAGGGGAGTGGAAGATTTAAATTTGTATAGTGTGTGTGTGTTAGGCAGCCAGCCAAAACGAGACGCCAGGCGTCCTGCCAACTGGCTACAGTGTAGGAGAATCGAGGGAAAAATATTCGACGATTTCCAATGGGACAATAGAATTCTATGAATTATTTTCCGTCTACTATTAATGCTTTACCTATTTCGTTGTCGCTGATTAATCCTCTCTCTTTTTTCTCAGGTTAAACGTTTACGTTATATCAATAAATGTAAAAGTTCCATCGTTTTTTCACACAAGGAATATACAAAAATACACAGCCTTTTTCACAGTGGATTAATTTGTATAAAGTAAAAGTTAGCATTTTCACACACACACACACACACACACACACACACACACACACACACACACACACACACACACACACACACACACACACACACACACACACACACACACACACACACACACACACACACACACACACACACACACACACACACACACACACACACACACACACACACACACACACACACACACACACACACACACACACACACACACACACACACACACACACACACACACACACACACACACACACACACACACACACACACACACACACACACACACACACACACACACACACACACACACACACACACACACACACACACACACACACACACACACACACACACACACACACACACACACACACACACACACACACACACACACACACACACACACACACACACACACACACACACACACACACACACACACACACACACACACACACACACACGCACGCGCGCACGCACGCACGCACGCATGCACGCACGCACGCACAAGTGATATTATGACTGATCCGATCTAGATAACGTGTTATCGTCTGATTGCAGAGCTATCGATAAATGAGCTGCATTTAAAGGAGAAACTTTGCCGGGAGCTAATAGAGCTGCTGGAGGCGCTGAGGACTGGAGAAAGTCGGGTCAGAGGTGAGTCTCAAACTAAACAATATACTGCACTTTAATGTAAATGATGTGTAAATTATCAAGTAATTTACCATTAGTATGAAGAAAGTAACACATTTGTAATTATTGATATTGTTACGTAATATGGAACGTTCTACAAGTATCTTGGCTACCCTGACAGAGCCCAGCCGTAACGTGTGTGTGTGTGAGTACATATTACTGCTGCTTTGAGATGACAGACAATTACGTGACACTTATCATGCGTCAACAATCAGTCTTACGTAATGCGGAATGTTCCCGTGGGTTCGATGGTGTCGTTCTATAGCTTCTCGACTAGCCTTGACGGTGTGTTTTTCTGAAAAAGGGCGCGCTGAAGTATCCTCTAGAATTTTCGATTGCTTGTTAAGGATAGTCTGCAGGGTTCCATGAGATGCGCCACGGAACCCTGCAGACTATAAATTGGTTTCTGTATAAACCTGTCTGAATCGTTTTAAATCGATTTCCGTGGCTACTTGATAACTTTTCGTAGCCATTGCAAAGCGTTTCTCCGAACAATATTGCTCACTAATACCGTAAACCCAAGAATAATACAATGAAGACGCTTGTTCGGAACAGAGATAGAGCATTACAGCAGACCAGTCGAAAGGCTGATGACTAGATAAGAAGACACCGTAAATATATATTATTATTAAATCCGGTTGTACAATGTTTACACGTTTTCCGGAACCAAAGATTACAGAAGTGATTGAATTCTCATCTTCAACTGCTGCTTATCTGTCCAAAGACCATCTTCAATCTCTCGTTCCCTTAATATAGTCTGAATTTCTTCTATCCAGTGATAGGTGGTCTTCCTCTTTTCCTTCTTCCTGGTGGGGTCCATTTCATATCTATCCTTGGCAATTTTTCCTGTGCCATTCTTTTCGTGTGTCGATACCATTGTAACTTTTGTTGGGATAAAATCAACAATTGGATTTTCCACTTTTACCTTTATCGAATCCATCCGGGTGCAATCTATTTGTTTTTTAACATTTTTGTTTTTTTTCAATGAATGGGGATTTTTCCATTGAAATTACCCCCAACCTGGAGGACCAGGCGATTTTTAATCAAGGTTTACTTCCTTTGATAAACTAATATCCAACTACAAGGCAGCAGCTGCTAGTTATGGTCCGCCCCTGGCATTTTATTTCCCCGGTACCAACCATATCTGATGACCATTCCTGGGGAGGCGCCCGATGCTAGCAAACTAGCAACTTCACACGGGACAGTAAAATATGTCTTGTTCTTTTTGTAAGCTCTGCCTTTATGTATTATTTACTTCTGCCTGCTGACAAGTGTCTCCGGTTTTGACCTCTTTCACTTCCGGAAGCTGTCGTCTTCTCCGACTCGAAACCCGCCTCACACCTACCGCTTCGTCGTTCAACAATCGCTACCTATTGTCTGGAATAACTCAACCAATTAATTTTTGTGTATGTACTAAATCCTATTATATCTTTTCGTTTTGTTATTTATCTCTTTTTTCTTTAATTCACTTTCTTCTTTATTATAATTTTAGAATGCCATAAATTTTCTTTCTTCCTTTCTTCTTTTCACTTCATCGCAGCCATCTACGGCAGCTTCGTTTTCATCCCTTCATTCTCTAGCTCGTTCTTGCTTGTTCCTCCTCCGATAACAACCTTATGGATATATTTGTTTTCTCCAAGTCGGACAGATCCTCCAAGTCTGGAATTTTTCCTATTAACACTTCCCTGTCTTCTCTAGCCTCTTTTTCATTATTACACAATTTCCTAGATTCTTATAGACTTTTCCCATAGTACTCGTGTCTTTATATTTTTCTGGAAGGTGAGGGACCTCGCAGTTTTCGTCTAATATCTTTTCTGACTTCTGTCTTATAAGGTGTCCATAGAAAGCCATTCGTGTCTTCTTTACCATAGTCGAAATTTTCTGAAACATTTCGTAGAAGTTATAATACAGTTTACAGATTACACGCATACTTTCATAAAACATTAATATACAAAACTTACTGAAAGCTTGTGCGGCTTCCAGTGATAACATAAAAACAGCACATAATAATCAAATTGTTTAATTTGAAAACAATTGTTTAATTGGTCAACTAAACCTATGATTGGAAGAAATATAATGCAGGCTAATACAAATCTAATTAGAATTATAAACAATTATAATTATAATAGAATATCAAAAATTTAATACAAACACTTTCTGATTCTACAAACAATATTCTGCTCATAGCAAACGTTAGTTAGGCCGTAAACATTAAAGTCGGCATGAAAAAATAAAAGAACGAAACAGAAAAATTAGATTCTAAATTAAAATAAAATTTAATTAAAATAATCAAATGGTGGTTGCGGTGTTCTTAAATATTCTGATCCCATCTCAGAATTTCTCATATCACTCAAGTTATTTAAGTTAACGTGTTTTTTTAAATGAATAGCCCGTAAAATAATTTTGTACCCTCGCACATGCGTACTACGCACGCGGCTAAGCATCCTTAACGCGTTTCACAGCACTTAAAAGATGTTTTACCAGCATAAAGTAATACTAAAAACTCAACATTTTTCACAATGTTCCTTATCAACTAATTTATAATGTACAATCTCTACTTATTCATACAGTGTGTTTATATGCTATCATATGCTTTACTCTCTTCTACATTCCGTATACAATATATGCCTATCGAAATATATAAATTGCAACATATATATATATTGCAACATTACAATTTATATATTTTGTGTATCCGAAGTAGTCAACGTAACTCTCAAATAACTTACCAGCTAGGTCGTGGGATTTCTGTGTACTTTACGTTAAGTCTCTTTTGTTGCACAATAAATTTGATGTGAAAAGAGAAGAGAAAGAATTTGTGGCGTGGAATAAATGTTTAATAAAACATTTATGGCGTCAATAAAATATTTATTTTATAGAAAAACAAAATGTTTAAGATTTAAACGAAAACACGTATTAAAAGTTGCGTTTTAACAGAAGCTATTTTACACGTATTAGTTGTAGAATACATATTACAGGTTACATATAAAAAATATGCAAACAATAAAATATACACAGATATGAACATGTAAACGACAAACATGAAACGCTGATTTAAAAAAATAATTATAAAATTAGAAAATGGTTTAAAAAGGAATTATAAAATTGTTTCAAATACTTGGGTGTCTGATATTACAATATAAAATTCAAATCATTATTTCCAATGTTGAAAATCTGATATTAATTGAATATTTATTATAAAAATAAAAGTTCATCATCATCTTCAAGGATAAAAAAGGATCGTTTGTTCCGGTATCAAACCGACAAAGTCTAGAGCTGGTCATTCCAGCGCTTCCTCGGACGTCCCACACCTCGCCGTCCCCTCGGCTTATAGTTCCATAGGTGTTTGGTGATGCGGCTATCATCCATTCGGCAAAGACGTTCCCACCACAATTCAGCCGATATTGGGCGATCCTGTCGAGTATACTCAAAATATTCAGTTCCTGCCGTATATATGTGTTTCTTCTATAAAACGTTAGGTATAAAGCAAAACAAAAGTGCTGGTGTTAAACCGCTTCTCGGCCTTTTGGCTAAGATCAAAATGAAAGTTTATTTGTATTATTTTGATCAAAAATATTAATCACTTTATTTCAATAAACATTAATTATTATGAACCCATTTTTTAGCTAACTAGAGAAATTACTCGAAAACAGATGTTACAATTACATACTTAAATTATATTAATTATTTAAATTTTTGTATTTCACTATGTACAATTATTTATTTCTTCTTTTCATCATACTATTATTATACTTGTTTACTGTCTTTGTTTATAAGAAATAATTGTTCATTTTTCACTGTTGAGTTACCGTGGCGTGTGTGTGTTGTGTTGATGCCGATGATGTTTCTGGTGCAGGAGTCTGTTGTCGGTTGTCCGTTGAACAGAGTGTCGCCCGTATTAGAATGATTGGCGCCTGCTTTATATTGCTGTGCAATCGGACATAGTGTTTCCGTGAACAAACTATTAGAGTCTGTATTTTCATTCAGAATCAAACGGGGTTATATACTGGAGGTTGTCTACGACCATCTCAAACATGTACAACTTTGGGTCAGCGCGTCGGTTTTTACATATATTCTTTTTCGTATTTTTGCACTCATAATTAATGTCCATGTGCAAACTAACAGAATTATGTAATTCGTGAGATATTTTGTCTTTATTTAGATATTAATTAATTGCTCGTCACACATTACTTAACCGAGTAATTAAATAATTTGTTCCTAGTTCGGTTATATGTTTACCTTCACATTTTATCAGCACATGCGTCATTTTGCACGCCTCAAACCGAATTCATTTGCTTTGCTGTATGTAATGTCAGTGTCCGAATTTCTTATCCAATAAACATCTTTAATTAATTGTATTTTCTGCCTGTTTAGACTGGAGGATACCACCACAAGTTAAATACAGTGGTACACAAAGAAACTATTGTTCTCCTCTCTCGATCAGGTGATGCAACACCCACACACACACACACACACACACACCCACACCCACACACACACACACACACACACACACACACACACCACACACGTCAGAAAACACAGTATGCACACACACGCAGTTCGTCACCCCTCGGTAATCAAGTAAAACAAGTTAGGGATTGTCTGTTCCTGTGTGCTTCACTTAAAACTATGTACAACTGTTTATATTTATTTTATATGTACAAATAAATTACCCTGTGCGAATATGCAAATACGTATCGTTACAATATATTGAAACGTATTTTATAATTATGTATGTATAATTTTTGTAGCACAAAGATTATTATTCAGTTAGCAGATTAATGAAGAAAGTTGTGTTAGTGGTTAAAATCACAAGCAGAATTATCACTGTTGCACACCACTATACAAAAATATTCCGATTAGCGCTTTCAAGCTTCACAGCTCATCGTCAGATCGGAAATGATTTTACCATTTCGGAAATCGGAAATTTCCGATCTGACGATGAGCTGTGAAGCTTGAAAGCGCTAATCAGAATATTTTTATATAGTGGTGTGCAACAGTGATAATTCTGATTATTATTCAGTTAGTATGAACACCCGTACGTTAGTTTACGTAAATGTGTAGCACCAGCTACAGTCAATGTAGGGCAGGTACAGTACAAGTAGCAATCCGTCCGTGATGCTCGTTAGCGTAGCTGACGTAACTCAGACAGCGTTTCCGTTATTGGAACATCCCTACTGCTACTGCTACTATCGATTGGTTATGCAAACAGTTCCTAGAACAAATGATTAGTTTAGCTGTAAATGACAACGTCCCGCAATGCCTCGCTTCACAGCTACCTTTGTGTTTATTTGCATTGTATTGTGTTGGATGATACTGTTAATCCAGTGCGACAACAATGTGTATTGAGACGCCTTCACCGGGCAGAGATTCGAGAGACTGCCAGTCTAAGCTTCCAACTTTTCATCATCATCATCATCATCATCATCATCATCATCATCATCATCATCATCATCATCATCATCATCATCATCATCATCACGGATTAAAGCAAAAATCGTTTGTTTCGGTCTCAAACAGGAAAAGATTAGAGCTGGTCCAGCGCTTCCTCGGACGTCCCATACCTCTCCGTCCCCTCGGCTTATAGTTTCATAGTTGTTTGGGGATGCGGTAGTCATCCATTCGGCAAAGATGTTCCCACCAATTCAGCCGATACTGGGCGATCCTGTCGAGTATACTCATAATATTCAGTTCCTACCGTATATCTGTGTTACTTCCTATGATCATGGATAGTATACCCTGTCACGTGCCTGAGAAATCTCATTTCAGCCGCTTGAATGCGACTGGCCTGGCCTTTCGTTAAAACCCAATTCTCAGACCCATAAAGAAGTGTGGGAAGAGCCATCACCTTGTAGAATTTTAGGCGTGTTCTTTTACTTGCTGACTTAAGTGTTCGCCTAATGGTCCCGCACATAAGGTTGAACTTATGCAACTTAATCACAACGTCGTTGCTTGCATTATAAGACACACTGTAGCCTACGTATTCAAAATAGCTAACTTGTTCCAGGACAGTGCCATCTATAACAGTTTTTGCCAAAGCACGAAACGCCAATATGCCAATGAAAAGTGACGATATGCCAAGGCTCGAAAAGTTCACAAAAAACGACGGATGTCTTACAAGAATGAGATTTTGAAGGAGTACAGCAACTGTGTTTTAAAGAGTACATCACAACTGATAATTAGGCCTGCATTGGCATGCTGACCTACACGACAACGAAGCTGTACAAAACGGCAGTCTTGTGTCACAAACGTATTCTTCCAAAAGCTTTTCTGACTGCACCCATGATCGTGCACACATGAACGGGATCAGTTCCACGAAAAGCCATCACTTTAGTCTTATGTACGGATATCTGCAATCCACAGTCTTTGCAGATTCTATTTAACAAATGTATCCCCATCTGCAATCTGTTTTCCGAGTCCGACAGAATAGCCTGATCGTCCGGTAACAACAAAGTGTTAATTGTAGAGTGACCAATCATAAAATGCTCCGGAAGACACATCTGCCAGTTTTGTATGACATCGTCAATATATAAATTAAAAAGAGAAGGTGATAATGGACGCCTTGTCGTTCTCCACAATTGATCAGGCCAGCTCTAGGAAATGTTTCTTTTCCCTGCTTCTATTAAGATTTTATTCTCCACATAAAAACTCTGTAATAATAATAATAATAATAATAATAATAATAATTTTACTAAATACAACTATTTTATTAACGACTCGGAACACAAAGTTTTTTATGAGTTAAAACATAAAGTTTTACCTTACAACCTAAACCGGTTTTCACTTTTAAAAAGCTTCTTCAGAGTTTTCACGTCTGAAGAAGCTTTTTAAAAGTGAAAACCGGTTCAGGTTGTAAGGTAAAACTTTATGTTTTAACTCATAAAAAACTTTGTGTTCCGAGTCGTTAATAAGATAGTTGTATTTAGTTAAGTAACGGACACGTCATGGACAACGAAATCCAATAATAATTTTGTTATTAGTTTTTAACACAAAAGAAAAAAAAAACAGAATTATCACTGTTGCACACCACTATAGGAAATTTAGTGCTTTCCGATTAGCGCTTTCAAGGTTCAGAGTTCATCCTTAAAGTTAAATCCTTTAAGTTAAATGTCCTTTCTAGCTTTGTTAACTACCGAGTGCAGTCACCCATGTCTGTATTGTTACACACCTTTCTAGCATATTCTCTGTGTGTGTTGTGTGTGTGTGTGTGTGTGTGTGTGTGTGTGTGTGTGTGTGTGTGTACATTCTTTTCAAAACCTAACGTTGTAAAACCTTTCTCATTCACAGTTTTAACTGCAAGTCAGTTAATAATAGCCAGAAAGGACATTTAACTTATAGCTTATTTACAAAAATATGTACGGGCGGTAGGACAAGTGTGGTATGAAGAAGTTGTTTAGTCTTATTATTGTTATTTCCGATCTGACGATGAGCTGAGAAGCTTAAAAGCGCTAATCGGAATAATTTTTCTATAGTGGTGTGCATCAGTGATAATTCCATTTGTGATTATAACGGCTAACACAACTTTATTAATTAAAAGACCAAAAAGATAATGTGTTTATAATGTGCATTGTCTGATTCGTCTATACACGTGTACACAATGAAATCGTAGGTTATAGACGATTGTTCGCGTATCTCGGTATAGTCTATCTAAATATGACGTTCAGTACAATAGGCACTTGACAGTTCTATACGTTAGGAGTTTTTTTAACGTAATTTAATCAATTAATTAAATTTATTAATTCAATTAATTAATTAACCTATTTGTTTGTTATCAGCAAAGCAACAATTGATTTTTACTTCCATGTTCCGTAAGGAAATGAAAGTATGGTGATCGCGAAGAAAACGTGTTCCAGATAAAGACTGATTCTGATCGTACTACCCACAAAACACAAAGAAAAGTCATTTTTCGAAAAGTGTCTGTGTGTAGAAGTTTTTCTATGGCAAATGATAACTGCCGCAAATTCAAAGAGAATCAAATAATGTTTTGCATACCTGCCTGAGTTGTAGAGGACTCAAAGCCTGTTGATTTTGGTGAAGATCGGTTAAGGGGAAGGGGTAGTTTACCTTCAACATTTTACGTTTTAACAGGAGTAAAATTCTTGAAAATTCATTTAAAAGTTTTGAAACAATGGTAAGTGTTAAAATAATTTTGTTGCCAGGCAATAAAATTATAATTTTTTCATTTTGATTAAATCATGTATGAGTGAAAATATATCGTTCCTGGCAGGCACGATATCTCAGTTATATCTCAGTTATGTAATGTTTACGTTTCCAAAGCTTTATTATTGTGATTACCGCAATAAAAAGGCAGGCAGGACACACACACACACACACACACACACACACACACACACACACACACACACACACACACACACACACACACACACACACACACACACACACACACACACACACACACACACACACACACACACACACACACACACACACACACACACACACACACACACACACACACACACACACACACACACACACACACACACACACACACACACACACACAAAATTCGCGTTATTTCTGGCCTCACTCATGTTTATTTTCTTACGTTTACACGTTTTTTAAATGTAAAGTGCTGAAACCCACACCAACACAACGCGTGCAAGCCGAAAAGGTGTCCAGCGTGGAACGCGATTTGATTCCTGTGGATCGCTGGCCAGGCCAGTGTAACTGCACGTGTTTACAGAGGAACGGTTCATAGACAGACTTTTCGTCTTTAGGGATGGACCCTCTGCAAGATACTCAGGGTCGATGAGAGACTTCGGAGGGCTTCTTCTTTTCCGCGTGTTTGTTCTGTGAAACGTACACTGTAGATTCGCAGCTTTACTCTGAGCAACGCTCCATAGGGAATGTTGAAAATATTTGTCTACGGTGTACCCACATACACACTAAAACTCCTCTGATGTTATGATTACGGACATCATAATATTAAAACTTTGGAAACTTGAGCACTACTTAATGGAGATCAAACATTAACTTTTACAAGCCATTAATTTTATGCATATTTTGAAGCAATAAATGTTTTAATAAATTAATACAATCTATGTACTTATTTCTATTATGATATAGAATTACTTGCATGTGTGTATGTATGATATATATATATATATTGTAACGAAACAAATGTTACAAAAGAATAGTAAATAATAGTGGAATCGGATCCAGAGAAGAAACAAGAAATAATAATTGAAAGCAAATTAAAGGAAACCTAGTTGGTTTGACTTATATAATATTATCAAGAAACCCAGAAATAACCCAGTAGAATAGGGCAGTAAACAGAAAAAAGTTAAATAAATAAACCTAGTAGGACTAATCAACTTACCCTGAATAATAATCCAAACCCAATAAAGAGTACCTAATCCATATAATAAAATTGTATTAATTATAATCATATAGGCCTATAATCAAGGAAAGAAAAAGGGACACAAACCTTTAAAGTAATGAGTGTGATCATAAGAAATAGCGACACAGACTACCGTTAAACAGTGTAATTATTTTTGATGAAAGTGTTTTGTTATTATTAGACAGAATTTTAGTTTATCATACAGACAATAGTTTAGCAGTATAAATAAACTAAAACTGTCAAAAACAATTATTATTATTAAGAGTTTTGTTATATGTTATAAGATTTTATGTCACCAGTTAATTTATGTAAATATATTTATCTCAGGTAGTCAAAGTAGAAATTACAATCAACCATACCAAATTGTTCCACCACATATCATAGAAATTCAAATTAATAAGGTTTTACAGTTATAAACTGAGGCATGTTTAGTATCAAATTGTTTATAATTATCTAATTAATAATTGTATAAACATTGCATATATAATTAGAGTATAATAATAAAATTATCTATTAAAGGTAATTTATAAAATATAATGTAGGTAATGGGTGTTGATCCTATAACATTTAAACTGTACATAAATGACCAATCAAAATTTAAGAAATTTGTATGAGTTAGGTAACTAAAAGAAAGAAGAAATAACACTTAATTGTTAATTGTGATAGAAAGCAGTTGAATAGTGCGTGTCTAGAGGTAATTAAAAATATATAAAAATAGATAACCCGTTTGTGAAAGAAGATCTGAAGGACCATCATCGAAGATAATAATCCTTCCACTACAATTTTCATGAACAAATAATACACACAATCAAGAAAAATATTCAGAAACGACCAGGAACCCTTCAGCAATATCGTCTAGATGTGTAAAGTATAATTTAACAATATTTTTTTTTTCAACAAGGAACAACCACTAGACAATATAACAATTTACACTAACACTAATCACTAGTCAACATTTTAAAGTGCAACCAAATTCAATATATAAGCTAACAGTGATTACAAGGAAAACATTTATTGTACACATTAATAAACTACATTATCTTCTGAGACGGACAAATTGAATATCGTCAAAACTTGTATGTAACTTAATATATAATTTGTGTAAATTTTTAGATTATAAGTAATATATTGTTTGTAAAGGTACTCTCTATTATTAATCAACATGCAAAGGAACTTTTCGTAGCAGCCACAAGAATTCCCACGAAATATATTAAAATTATTTAATTATAAATCCTGAGATAAATATCGACCCTGTGACAACCTTATGTATCGAATGGAATTTTCCAATAATTTGAATTTATGTTACACAGATTAAATCATTATGTTATTAAATCATATCCATGAGTTATTATTCCATTAAGATAGGGTTATAATATATATTGTTCTCCTCTGGAAAATTGTTTGCCCCACCTGGAAAATATTTTGACCTCCCTGATGGCTAGTTATTTAGCCTGTGTGGAATATATCATTATGAAGTGGCTGAGAATGGTGTGTGTTAAACAGAAGACACAAATGTAATAAGGAAGAAATGTTTTGCTGAGAAATTTATAATTATACGGGTGAACAGAATCGTCGTTCAGGAAAGCAGAAGACGAATGGAAAGAAAGAATGAATAGATTTTAAAAAAGAAAAATGACTAGCAGAGCTAGATATGGTGACAAAACATCAAATAAGTGGATGCTTGAGTTCTGACAGGAAAGACTTTGATAACACTATAGACATCATTCAGCCTCGGCCGATAACTCGCAGCGAGAGTCCAATTTCATTACAGGAATCAGATCACAGCTCTCTCTGACCAGCTCTTCGTTCGACCTACAAACATTTTATCCAAAAGTACAGTTCTTCCGCACGAAGACTGAGGACAGTCTTCACCCACCTGACATGGGGGTACCATTTTAGCTGATACGTAATTTCTTCAGAACTCAAGCATCCACTTATTTGATGTTTTGTCACCATATCTAGCTCTGCTTCTTGTTTATGTGTGTACTACGTTATCGGCAACAAAGAAATAGTTTACATGGAAGTATTTCACTTCAACTTGTCAAACTTGTCAAATTTTTCAATTTATATTTAAACGATTTTAAATATAAATCTTAGAACATGGAAGTCCTGTATAGTTCTTTTTTTTTTTTTTTTTAATTTTTTGCTTTCAATTATTATTTCTTGTTTCCTCTCTGGATCGGATTCCACTATTATAATAATATTTATTACCAATTTTCCTTTACATATAATAAAAATTATACAATAAAGGACCTATAGGGGGCATAAATGCCCGTACATAGGTTGGTCCTTAGAATTAATATTTATATACTTAATACTAATTGTGAGTTTTACCTCACCGATATTTTATTACTTGACATTTCTTACAAAATCTCTAATGAAACTATATTAAAATAAAATTAAAAATTAATCTTATTGCAATAATGATAACATCTTAAGCACTATTGCGTAAATCTTTAAAATTCTTTATAAACAAATCTTAATTGCAAACAGTTCTTATTTGAAAGCTTTACTTAATTACTAAATTTACGAACATTACTTAATTATTGAAAACACTACTTGATTACTTAAAACATTACTGAATTTGAGAACACTACGGAGCATATTTTGAGCAAACTGTATTCATAACTGAGTTTAACGAAATTGTGCTAACGTTTTAAATTAATAAAAATAAAACAAAGGATTTAGTTCCGCTTTTGCTATAGAGGTTCCATCGTTGCACAAAGGCAAACTGACAGATAAAAACTCAAGGCTGTCAGATAATTCGCGTAATGTGAGCGAATGAGCCAAAATGGTCTTATATTCCCTATGACACAAGGAATCTCAACGGCCAATCACAGCTGGACTTTACACGCGTCTCGATACCCATCCAGATCATGTAGAGGACATCAATTATTATTGTAAACCAAAGACGGACCTTGCGATTTACAAATACTGACAAGGAAACAGTTTTAGAATCTGTAGTTGCTCTCTCGCAATACAAAGCATGATAAAATCTGCTTAACTAACTTCCTCAAAGTTGCTCAGTTTTGTTCTCTGTTTAAATAAAATTAAATACTCCTTTGTTAAATTAAATAAATATTAAAATAATATGATGTCTTTATAGTACACAAGTGTACTAATATAACAAGCCATGAGGGTGGAAGGTGCTGGGCACAGTAGCACACAATGAGAGTGTCCGGATATTTTATTATCAAGAAGTTACAGGTAGAGTTTAACGTATGTTGAGTATTACAGTAGATTAAAGCACAGAGTCAATCTGCAAAAGTACAAATCATATGGTGTAAAATATAAAAAGAAAATTACAGTAACGTGTGTACAGATTTCTAACATTTGTAACAGTCTACTGTTAAAGTAATATCTTATACCTTTGCTTATATGATTCAGATCAGTTTAAAAAGTTTGTTTCTGAAAATACTGTGACGACAGTAGTAAAGACTATCGTGTTTACAAGTGAATGAACACAGAGAATTCTTTGTACCTGCTTTGTTGGAAGCAGCCATTTCGTTAATTTTATAAATACTGGAATTCGGAACGGCCTAATTTTTTATTGCTAGTGATTTACTAAAGTGCGGATCGAAGTGTTTGTTGTGGTTTAGTGAAAAGTGATTAGCGTGTTAATTAGTACAAAACTATAATGAGGTGATATTTATTGTTGTTAGACAAACTTGAATTATTGTGTAAGAGTGCTTTGTTAATTTATAACTGCGGTTAGTGACTTGATTGGTTATTCTGTTTCCACTGTACCAGAGAAGATCCGGTGTGACCGTCGTAACAATATCACTAAAAGGGTATCTGATCAAACTTTGGCTGTTTCAATACTTGGAAGCTGATTATGTCGATGACGAAGACTTTTCAATACTTTTCCTAAGCGGTTGCTTTAGTGCCCGTCGAGTAACACACTAAAGCATTGCTATATAGTACACTAAAGTAGATTAGAAATCTGTTTTTATGTGGTGTTGGTACACATGTCAGAGACAATCGTCTAAAGGTTTAGCCCTATTTGATGCATAGTACAGATTTCACAGCTAATTGAGGAAGCCGTCCTTAGGTGTATTAGGCGATTTTTTGTCATTTTACAATGCAAGATTGAAGAACGTGGATTATATTTTCTGTAAACCACGGTCTATCCTGGTAAACGTGTTCAGAAGGCCTCTGTCAAGACAGTTGGGCGTGCACAAGCGGTTTTCAAGCTTTAAACACTGTTGTAAATGAGTTGAAGATTGTCGTGTTTGTCAGGTGAAGATTATGTTTTTGTGTTCGACGTAATTTCATAGTTAGACGCAGTGGCAAATAGAGAGTACTATTCGAACATTTACGCCAATGGTATGAAGATTTTCGTAGAAAACGGCCAGATTTACGAAAGAATGATTTGTGTAAATTGTAGCCCGATAATGCGCTGGACGCACGTCATTGCTTGCCTTGCCAAGATGGGCAAAACAAAACGTCTGATTGATGAACGGTAACTGCCGTATTCAGCAAGTGTGTCCCAACGGGATCTTTCCTCCTCCCAATAGTGACAATTTCCACGAAAGAACAACGTTTCGTGACCGTTGAAGACGTAAAACGAAAATCTCTAA
>CM068371.1:467640692-467813192 GCA_034769895.1 Magicicada septendecula
CACTAAATCAGAGGGGAGCCGTTCCGTAGTACACCCTTTGATGCGACGTCAAGGTACAAGTACTTCTTAATGACGCGAAATCGTAACGACATACAAGTGAGCAGAAGTTGACAGGTCGGCCACATAGAGTCGATGAGGTATCAACTAGCAAAATAGAATGGTGGCGGTCACTAAATCAGAGGGGAGCCGTTCCGTAGTACACCCGTGGATGCGACGTCAAGGTACAAGTACTTCTTAATGATACGAAATCGTTAACGACATACAAGTGAGCAGACGTTGACAGATCGGCCACATAGAGTCGATGAGGAATCAACTAGCAAAATAGAATGTGGCGGTCACTAAATCAGAGGGGAGCCGTTCCGTAGTACACCGTGGATGCGACGTCAAGGTACAAAGTACTTCTTAATGATGCGAAATCGTTAACGACATACAAGTGAGCAGACGTTGACAGATCGGCCACATAGAGTCGATGAGGAATCAACTAGCAAAATAGAATGTGACGGTCACTAAAATCTGAGGGGAGCCGTTCCGTAGTACACCCGTGGATGCGACGTCAAGGTACAAGTACTTCTTAATGATGCGAAATCGTTAACGACATACAATGTGACGCAGACCTTTGGACAGGTCGGCCACATAGAGTCGATGAGGGATCAAACTAGCAAATAGAATGTGGCGGTCACCTAAATCAGAGGGAGCCGTTCCGTAGTACACCCGTGGATGTGACGTCAATGTACAAGTACTTCTTAATGATGCGAAATCGTTAACGACATACAAGTGCGCAGACTTTGACAGGTCGGCCACATAGAGTCGATTGAGGGATCAACTAGCAAAATAGAATGTGGCCGGTCACCTAAATCAGAGGGGAAGCCGTTCTCGTAGTACACCCGTGGATGCGACGTCAAGGTACAAGTACTTCTTAATGATACGAAATCGTTAACGACATACAAGTGAGCAGACGTTGACAGATCGGCCACATAGAGTCGATGAGGAATCAACTAGCAAAATAGAATTTGGCGGTCACTAAATCAGTGGGGAGCCTTTCCGTAGTACACCCGTGGATGCGACGTCAAGGTACAAGTACTTCTTAATGATGCGAAATCGTTAATGACATACAAGTGAGCAGACGTTGACAGGTCGTCCACATAGAGTCGGTGAGGGATCAACTAGCAAAATAGAATGTGGCGGTCACTAAATCAGAGGGGAGCCGTTCCTCAGTACACCCTTGATGCGACGTCAAGGTACAAGTACTTCTTAATGACGCGAAATCGTTAACGACATACAAGTGAGCAGACGTTGACAGGTCGGCCACATAGAGTCGATGAGGAATCAACTAGCAAAATAGAATGTGGCGGTCACTAAATCAGAGGGGAGCCGTTCCGTAGTACACCCGTGGATGCGACGTCAAGGTACAAGTACTTCTTAATGATACGAAATCGTTAACGACATACAAGTGAGCAGACGTTGACAGATCGGCCACATAGAGTCGATGAGGGAATCAACTAGCAAAATAGAATGTGACGGTCACTAAATCTGAGGGGAGCCGTTCCGTAGTACACCGTGGATGCGACGTCAAGGTACAAGTACTTCTTAATGATGCGAAATCGTTAACGACATACAAGTGCGCAGATTTTGACAGGTCGGCCACATAGAGTCGATGAGGGATCAACTAGCAAAATAGAATGTGGCGGTCACTAAATCAGAGGGGAGCCGTTCCGTAGTACACCCGTGGATGTGACGTCAATGTACAAGTACTTCTTAATGATGCGAAATCGTTAACGACATACAAGTTGCGCAGACTTTGACAGGTCGGCCACATAGAGTCGATGAGGGATCAACTAGCAAAATAGAATGTGGCGGTCACTAAATCAGAGGGGAGCCGTTCCGTAGTACACCCGTGGATGCGACGTCAAGGTACAAGTACTTCTTAATGATGCGAAATCGTTAACGAGATCAAAGTGAGCAGACGTTGACAGGTCGGCCACATAGAGTCGATGAGGAATCAACTAGCAAAATAGAATGTGGCGGTCACTAAATCAGAGGGGAGCCGTTCCGTAGTACACCCGTGGATGCGACGTCAAGGTACAAGTACTTCTTAATGATACGAAATCGATAACGACATACAAGTGAGCAGACGTTGACAGATCGGCCACATAGAGTCGATGAGGAATCAACTAGCAAAATAGAATGTGACGGTCACTAAATCTGAGGGGAGCCGTTCCGTAGTACACCCGTGGATGCGACGTCAAGGTACAAGTACTTCTTAATGATGCGAAATCGTTAAAGACATACAAGTGCGCAGACTTTGACAGGTCGGCCACATAGAGTCGATGAGGGATCAACTAGCAAAATAGAATGTGGCGGTCACTAAATCGGAGGGGAGCCGTTCCGTAGTACACCCGTGGATGTGACGTCAAGGTACAAGTACTTCTTAATGATGCGAAATCGTTAACGACATACAAGTGCGCAGACTTTGACAGGTCGGCCACATAGAGTCGATGAGGGATCAACTAGCAAAATAGAATGTGGCGGTCACTAAATCAGAGGGGAGCTGTTCCGTAGTACACCTGTGGATGCGACGTCAAGGTACAAGTACTTCTTAATGATGCGAAATCGTTAACGACATACAAGTGAGCAGACGTTGACAGGTCGGCCACATAGAGTCGATGAGGAATCAACTAGCAAAAAAGAATGTGACGGTTACTATATCAGAGGGGAGCCGTTCCGTAGTACACCCGTGGATGTGACGTCAAGATACAAGTACTTCTTAATGATGCGAAATCGTTAACGACATACAAGTGCGCAGACTTTGACAGGTCGGCCACATAGAGTCGATGAGGGATCAACTAGCAAAATAGAATGTGGCGGTCACTAAATCAGAGGGGAGCCGTTCCGTAGTACACCCGTGGATGTGACGTCAAGGTACAAGTACTTCTTAATGATGCGAAATCGTTAACGACATACAAGTGCGCAGACGTTGACAGGTCGGCCACATAGAGTCGATGAGGGATCAACTAGCAAAATAGAATGTGGCGGTCACTAAATCAGAGGGGAGCCGTTCCGTAGTACACCCGTGGATGTGACGTCAATGTACAAGTACTTCTTAATGATGCGAAATCGTTAACGACATACAAGTGAGCAGACGTTGACAGGTCGGCCACATAGAGTCGATGAGGAATCAACTAGCAAAATAGAATGTGGCGGTCACTAAATCAGAGGGGAGCCGTTCCGTAGTACACCCGTGGATGCGACGTCAAGGTACAAGTACTTCTTAATGATGCGAAATCGTTAACGACATACAAGTGCGCAGACTTTGACAGGTCGGCCACATAGAGTCGATGAGGGATCAACTAGCAAAATAGAATGTGGCGGTCACTAAATCAGAGGGGAGCCGTTCCGCAGTACACCCGTGGATGCGGCGTCAAGGTACAAGTACTTCTTAATGATGCGAAATCGTTAACGACATACAAGTGAGCAGACGTTGACAGGTCGACCACATAGAGTCGATGAGGGATCAACTAGCAAAATAGAATGTGGCGGTCACTAAATCAGTGGGGAGCCGTTCCGTAGTACACCCGTGGATGTGACGTCAATGTACAAGTACTTCTTAATGATGCGAAATCGTTAACGACATACAAGTGAGCAGACGTTGACAGGTCGGCCACATAGAGTCGATGAGGGATCAACTAGCAAAATAGAATGTGGCGGTCACTAAATCAGTGGGGAGCCGTTCCGTAGTACACCCGTGGATGTGACGTCAAGGTACAAGTACTTCTTAATGATGCGAAATCGTTAACGACATACAAGTGAGCAGACGTTGACAGGTCGGCCACATAGAGTCGATGAGGGATCAACTAGCAAAATAGAATGTGGCGGTCACTAAATCAGAGGGGAGCCGTTCCGTAGTACACCCGTTGATGCGACGTCAAGGTACAGGTACTTCTTAATGATGCGAAATCGTTAACGACATACAAGTGAGCAGACGTTGACAGGTCGGCCACATAGAGTCGATGAGGGATCAACTAGCAAAATAGAATGTGGCGGTCACTAAATCAGAGGGGAGCCGTTCCGTAGTACACCCGTGGATGCGACGTCAAGGTACAAGTACTTCTTAATGATGCGAAATCGTTAACGACATACAAGTGCGCAGACTTTGACAGGTAGGCCACATGGAGTCGATGAGGGATCAACTAGCAAAATAGAATGTGGCGGTCACTAAATCAGAGGGGAGCCGTTCCGTAGTACACCCGTGGATGCGACGTCAAGGTACAAGTACTTCTTAATGATGCGAAATCGTTAACGACATACAAGTGAGCAGACGTTGACAGGTCGGCCACATAGAGTCGATGAGGAATCAACTAGCAAAATAGAATGTGACGGTCACTAAATCAGAGGGGAGCCGTTCCGTAGTACAACCGTGGATGTGACGTCAATGTACAAGTACTTCTTAATGATGCGAAATCGTTAACGACATACAAGTGAGCAGACGTTGACAGGTCGGCCACATAGGGTCGATGAGGGATCAACTAGCAAAATAGAATGTGGCGGTCACTAAATCAGAGGGGAGCCGTTCCGTAGTACACCCGTGGATGCGACGTCAAGGTACAAGTACTTCTTAATGATGCGAAATCGTTAACGACATACAAGTGAGCAGACGTTGACAGGTCGGCCACATAGAGTCGATGAGGAATCAACTAGCAAAATAGAATGTGACGGTCACTAAATCAGAGGGGAGCCGTTCCGTAGTACACCCGTGGATGTGACGTCAATGTACAAGTACTTCTTAATGATGCGAAATCTTTAACGACATACAAGTGAGCAGACGTTGACAGGTCGGCCACATAGAGTCGATGAGGAATCAACTAGCAAAATAGAATGTGGCGGTCACTAAATCAGAGGGGAGCCGTTCCGTAGTACACCCGTGGATGCGACGTCAAGGTACAAGTACTTCTTAATGATGCGAAATCGTTAACGACATACAAGTGAGCAGACGTTGACAGGTCGGCCACATAGAGTCGATGAGGAATCAACTAGCAAAATAGAATTTGGCGGTCACTAAATCAGTGGGGAGCCTTTCCGTAGTACACCCGTGGATGCGACGTCAAGGTAGAAGTACTTCTTAATGATGCGAAATCGTTAATGACATACAAGTGAGCAGACGTTGACAGGTCGTCCACATAGAGTCGGTGAGGGATCAACTAGCAAAATAGAATGTGGCGGTCACTAAACCAGAGGGGAGCCGTTCCGTAGTACACCCTTTGATGCGACGTCAAGGTACAAGTACTTCTTAATGATGCGAAATCGTTAACGACATACAAGTGCGCAGATTTTGACAGGTCGGCCACATAGAGTCGATGAGGGATCAACTAGCAAAATAGAATGTGGCGGTCACTAAATCAGTGGGGAGCCGTTCCGTAGTACACCCGTGGATGCGACGTCAAGGTACAAGTACTTCTTAATGATGCGAAATCGTTAACGACATACAAGTGAGCAGACGTTGACAGGTCGGCCACATAGAGTCGATGAGGGATCAACTAGCAAAATAGAATGTGGCGGTCACTAAATCAGAGGGGAGCCGTTCCGTAGTACACCCGTGGATGCGACGTCAAGGTACAAGTACTTCTTAATGATACGAAATCGTTAACGACATACAAGTGAGCAGACGTTGACAGATCGGCCACATAGAGTCGATGAGGAATCAACTAGCAAAATAGAATGTGACGGTCACTAAATCTGAGGGGAGCCGTTCCGTAGTACACCCGTGGATGCGACGTCAAGGTACAAGTACTTCTTAATGATGCGAAATCGTTAACGACATACAAGTGCGCAGATTTTGACAGGTCGGCCACATAGAGTCGATGAGGGATCAACTAGCAAAATAGAATGTGGCGGTCACTAAATCAGTGGGGAGCCGTTCCGTAGTACACCCGTGGATGCGACGTCAAGGTACAAGTACTTCTTAATGATGCGAAATCGTTAACGACATACAAGTGAGCAGACGTTGACAGGTCGGCCACATAGAGTCGATGAGGGATCAACTAGCAAAATAGAATGTGGCGGTCACTAAATCAGAGGGGAGCCGTTCCGTAGTACACCCGTGGATGCGAAGTCAAGGTACAAGTACTTCTTAATGATGCGAAATCGTTAACGACATACAAGTAAGCAGACGTTGACAGGTCGGCCACATAGAGTCGATGAGGAATCAACTAGCAAAAAAGAATGTGACGGTCACTATATCACAGGGGAGCCGTTCCGTAGTACAACCGTGGATGTGACGTCAATGTACAAGTACTTCTTAATGATGCGAAATCGTTAACGACATACAAGTGAGCAGACGTTGACAGGTCGGCCACATAGAGTCGATGAGGGATCAACTAGCAAAATAGAATGTGGCGGTCACTAAATCAGAGGGGAGCCGTTCCGTAGTACACCCGTGGATGCGACGTCAAGGTACAAGTACTTCTTAATGATGCGAAATTCGTTAACGACATACAAGTGTGCAGACTTTGACAGGTCGGCCACATAGAGTCGATGAGGGATCAACTAGCAAAATAGAATGTGGCGGTCACTAAATCAGAGGGGAGCCGTTCCGTAGTACACCCGTGGATGCGACGTCAAGGTACAAGTACTTCTTAATGATGCGAAATCGTTAACGACATACAAGTGAGCAGACGTTGACAGGTCGGCCACATAGAGTCGATGAGGAATCAACTAGCAAAATAGAATGTGACGGTCACTAAATCAGAGGGGAGCCGTTCCGTAGTACACCCGTGGATGTGACGTCAATGTACAAGTACTTCTTAATGATGCGAAATCGTTAACGACATACAAGTGAGCAGACGTTGACAGGTCGGCCACATAGAGTCGATGAGGAATCAACTAGCAAAATAGAATGTGACGGCCACTAAATCAGAGGGGAGCCGTTCCGTAGTACACCCGTGGATGTGACGTCAATTTACAAGTACTTCTTAATGATGCGAAATCGTTAACGACATACAAGTGAGCAGACGTTGACAGGTCGACCACATAGAGTCGATGAGGAATCAACTAGCAAAATAGAATGTGGCGGTCACTAAATCAGAGGGGAGCCGTTCCGTAGTACACCCGTGGATGCGACGTCAAGGTACAAGTACTTCTTAATGATGCGAAATCGTTAACGACATACAAGTGAGCAGACGTTGACAGGTCGGCCACATAGAGTCGATGAGGAATCAACTAGCAAAATAGAATGTGACGGTCACTAAATCAGAGGGGAGCCGTTCCGTAGTACACCAGTGGATGTGACGTCAATGTACAAGTACTTCTTAATGATGCGAAATCGTTAACGACATACAAGTGAGCAGACGTTGACAGGTCGGCCACATAGGGTCGATGAGGGATCAACTAGCAAAATAGAATGTGGCGGTCACTAAATCAGAGGGGAGCCGTTCCGTAGTACACCCGTGGATGCGACGTCAAGGTACAAGTACTTCTTAATGACGCGAAATCGTTAACGACATACAAGTGAGCAGACGTTGACAGGTCGGCCACATAGAGTCGATGAGGAATCAACTAGCAAAATAGAATGTGACGGCCACTAAATCAGAGGGGAGCCGTTCCGTAGTACACCCGTGGATGTGACGTCAATGTACAAGTACTTCTTAATGATGCGAAATCGTTAACGACATACAAGTGAGCAGACGTTGACAGGTCGGCCACATAGAGTCGATGAGGAATCAACTAGCAAAATAGAATGTGGCGGTCACTAAATCAGAGGGGAGCCGTTCCGTAGTACACCCGTGGGTGCGACGTCAAGGTACAAGTACTTCTTAATGATGCGAAATCGTTAACGACATACAAGTGCGCAGACTTTGACAGGTCGGCCACATAGAGTCGATGAGGAATCAACTAGCAAAATAGAATGTGGCGGTCACTAAATCAGAGGGGAGCCGTTCCGTAGTACACCCGTGGATGCGGCGTCAAGGTACAAGTACTTCTTAATGATGCGAAATCGTTAACGACATACAAGTGAGCAGACGTTGACAGGTCGGCCACATAGAGTCGATGAGGAATCAACTAGCAAAATAGAATGTGACGGTCACTAAATCAGAGGGGAGCCGTTCCGTAGTACACCCGTGGATGAGACGTCAATGTACAAGTACTTCTTAATGATGCGAAATCGTTAACGACATACAAGTGAGCAGACGTTGACAGGTCGGCCACATAGAGTCGATGAGGGATCAACTAGCAAAATAGAATGTGGCGGTCACTAAATCAGTGGGGAGCCGTTCCGTAGTACACCCGTGGATGCGACGTCAAGGTACAAGTACTTCTTAATGATGCGAAATCGTTAACGACATACAAGTAAGCAGACGTTGACAGGTCGGCCACATAGAGTCGATGAGGGATCAACTAGCAAAATAGAATGTGGCGGTCACTAAATCAGAGGGGAGCCGTTCCGTAGTACACCCGTTGATGCGACGTCAAGGTACAAGTACTTCTTAATGATGCGAAATCGTTAACGACATACAAGTGAGCAGACGTTGACAGGTCGGCCACATAGAGTCGATGAGGGATCAACTAGCAAAACAGAATGTGGCGGTCACTAAATCAGAGGGGAGCCGTTCCGTAGTACACCCGTGGATGCGACGTCAAGGTACAAGTACTTCTTAATGATGCGAAATCGTTAACGACATACAAGTGAGCAGACGTTGACAGGTCGGCCACATAGAGTCGATGAGGAATCAACTAGCAAAATAGAATGTGACGGTCACTAAATCAGAGGGGAGCCGTTCCGTAGTACAACCGTGGATGTGACGTCAATGTACAAGTACTTCTTAATGATGCGAAATCGTTAACGACATACAAGTGAGCAGACGTTGACAGGTCGGCCACATAGGGTCGATGAGGGATCAACTAGCAAAATAGAATGTGGCGGTCAATAAATCAGAGGGGAGCCGTTCCGTAGTACACCCGTGGATGCGACGTCAAGGTACAAGTACTTCTTAATGATGCGAAATCGTTAACGACATACAAGTGAGCAGACGTTGACAGGTCGGCCACATAGAGTCGATGAGGAATCAACTAGCAAAATAGAATGTGACGGTCACTAAATCAGAGGGGAGCCGTTCCGTAGTACACCCGTGGATGTGACGCCAATGTACAAGTACTTCTTAATGATGCGAAATCGTTAACGACATACAAGTGAGCAGACGTTGACAGGTCGGCCACATAGAGTCGATGAGGAATCAACTAGCAAAATAGAATGTGGCGGTCACTAAATCAGAGGGGAGCCGTTCCGTAGTACACCCGTGGATGCGACGTCAAGGTACAAGTACTTCTTAATGATGCGAAATCGTTAACGACATACAAGTGAGCAGACGTTGACAGGTCGGCCACATAGAGTCGATGAGGAATCAACTAGCAAAATAGAATTTGGCGGTCACTAAATCAGTGGGGAGACTTTCCGTAGTACACCCGTGGATGCGACGTCAAGGTACAAGTACTTCTTAATGATGCGAAATCGTTAATAACATACAAGTGAGCAGACGTTGACAGGTCGTCCACATAGAGTCGGTGAGGGATCAACTAGCAAAATAGAATGTGGCGGTCACTAAATCAGAGGGGAGCCGTTCCGTAGTACACCCTTTGATGCGACGTCAAGGTACAAGTACTTCTTAATGACGCGAAATCGTTAACGACATACAAGTGAGCAGAAGTTGACAGGTCGGCCACATAGAGTCGATGAGGTATCAACTAGCAAAATAGAATGTGGCGGTCACTAAATCAGAGGGGAGCCGTTCCGTAGTACACCCGTGGATGCGACGTCAAGGTACAAGTACTTCTTAATGATACGAAATCGTTAACGACATACAAGTGAGCAGACGTTGACAGATCGGCCACATAGAGTCGATGAGGAATCAACTAGCAAAATAGAATGTGGCGGTCACTAAATCAGAGGGGAGCCGTTCCGTAGTACACCCGTGGATGCGACGTCAAGGTACAAGTACTTCTTAATGATGCGAAATCGTTAACGACATACAAGTGAGCAGACGTTGACAGATCGGCCACATAGAGTCGATGAGGAATCAACTAGCAAAATAGAATGTGACGGTCACTAAATCTGAGGGGAGCCGTTCCGTAGTACACCCGTGGATGCGACGTCAAGGTACAAGTACTTCTTAATGATGCGAAATCGTTAACGACATACAAGTGCGCAGACTTTGACAGGTCGGCCACATAGAGTCGATGAGGGATCAACTAGCAAAATAGAATGTGGCGGTCACTAAATCAGAGGGGAGCCGTTCCGTAGTACACCCGTGGATGTGACGTCAATGTACAAGTACTTCTTAATGATGCGAAATCGTTAACGACATACAAGTGCGCAGACTTTGACAGGTCGGCCACATAGAGTCGATGAGGGATCAACTAGCAAAATAGAATGTGGCGGTCACTAAATCAGAGGGGAGCCGTTCCGTAGTACACCCGTGGATGCGACGTCAAGGTACAAGTACTTCTTAATGATACGAAATCGTTAACGACATACAAGTGAGCAGACGTTGACAGATCGGCCACATAGAGTCGATGAGGAATCAACTAGCAAAATAGAATTTGGCGGTCACTAAATCAGTGGGGAGCCTTTCCGTAGTACACCCGTGGATGCGACGTCAAGGTACAAGTACTTCTTAATGATGCGAAATCGTTAATGACATACAAGTGAGCAGACGTTGACAGGTCGTCCACATAGAGTCGGTGAGGGATCAACTAGCAAAATAGAATGTGGCGGTCACTAAATCAGAGGGGAGCCGTTCCTCAGTACACCCTTTGATGCGACGTCAAGGTACAAGTACTTCTTAATGACGCGAAATCGTTAACGACATACAAGTGAGCAGACGTTGACAGGTCGGCCACATAGAGTCGATGAGGAATCAACTAGCAAAATAGAATGTGGCGGTCACTAAATCAGAGGGGAGCCGTTCCGTAGTACACCCGTGGATGCGACGTCAAGGTACAAGTACTTCTTAATGATACGAAATCGTTAACGACATACAAGTGAGCAGACGTTGACAGATCGGCCACATAGAGTCGATGAGGAATCAACTAGCAAAATAGAATGTGACGGTCACTAAATCTGAGGGGAGCCGTTCCGTAGTACACCCGTGGATGCGACGTCAAGGTACAAGTACTTCTTAATGATGCGAAATCGTTAACGACATACAAGTGCGCAGATTTTGACAGGTCGGCCACATAGAGTCGATGAGGGATCAACTAGCAAAATAGAATGTGGCGGTCACTAAATCAGAGGGGAGCCGTTCCGTAGTACACCCGTGGATGTGACGTCAATGTACAAGTACTTCTTAATGATGCGAAATCGTTAACGACATACAAGTGCGCAGACTTTGACAGGTCGGCCACATAGAGTCGATGAGGGATCAACTAGCAAAATAGAATGTGGCGGTCACTAAATCAGAGGGGAGCCGTTCCGTAGTACACCCGTGGATGCGACGTCAAGGTACAAGTACTTCTTAATGATGCGAAATCGTTAACGAGATCAAAGTGAGCAGACGTTGACAGGTCGGCCACATAGAGTCGATGAGGAATCAACTAGCAAAATAGAATGTGGCGGTCACTAAATCAGAGGGGAGCCGTTCCGTAGTACACCCGTGGATGCGACGTCAAGGTACAAGTACTTCTTAATGATACGAAATCGATAACGACATACAAGTGAGCAGACGTTGACAGATCGGCCACATAGAGTCGATGAGGAATCAACTAGCAAAATAGAATGTGACGGTCACTAAATCTGAGGGGAGCCGTTCCGTAGTACACCCGTGGATGCGACGTCAAGGTACAAGTACTTCTTAATGATGCGAAATCGTTAAAGACATACAAGTGCGCAGACTTTGACAGGTCGGCCACATAGAGTCGATGAGGGATCAACTAGCAAAATAGAATGTGGCGGTCACTAAATCGGAGGGGAGCCGTTCCGTAGTACACCCGTGGATGTGACGTCAAGGTACAAGTACTTCTTAATGATGCGAAATCGTTAACGACATACAAGTGCGCAGACTTTGACAGGTCGGCCACATAGAGTCGATGAGGGATCAACTAGCAAAATAGAATGTGGCGGTCACTAAATCAGAGGGGAGCTGTTCCGTAGTACACCTGTGGATGCGACGTCAAGGTACAAGTACTTCTTAATGATGCGAAATCGTTAACGACATACAAGTGAGCAGACGTTGACAGGTCGGCCACATAGAGTCGATGAGGAATCAACTAGCAAAAAAGAATGTGACGGTTACTATATCAGAGGGGAGCCGTTCCGTAGTACACCCGTGGATGTGACGTCAAGATACAAGTACTTCTTAATGATGCGAAATCGTTAACGACATACAAGTGCGCAGACTTTGACAGGTCGGCCACATAGAGTCGATGAGGGATCAACTAGCAAAATAGAATGTGGCGGTCACTAAATCAGAGGGGAGCCGTTCCGTAGTACACCCGTGGATGTGACGTCAAGGTACAAGTACTTCTTAATGATGCGAAATCGTTAACGACATACAAGTGCGCAGACGTTGACAGGTCGGCCACATAGAGTCGATGAGGGATCAACTAGCAAAATAGAATGTGGCGGTCACTAAATCAGAGGGGAGCCGTTCCGTAGTACACCCGTGGATGTGACGTCAATGTACAAGTACTTCTTAATGATGCGAAATCGTTAACGACATACAAGTGAGCAGACGTTGACAGGTCGGCCACATAGAGTCGATGAGGAATCAACTAGCAAAATAGAATGTGGCGGTCACTAAATCAGAGGGGAGCCGTTCCGTAGTACACCCGTGGATGCGACGTCAAGGTACAAGTACTTCTTAATGATGCGAAATCGTTAACGACATACAAGTGCGCAGACTTTGACAGGTCGGCCACATAGAGTCGATGAGGGATCAACTAGCAAAATAGAATGTGGCGGTCACTAAATCAGAGGGGAGCCGTTCCGCAGTACACCCGTGGATGCGGCGTCAAGGTACAAGTACTTCTTAATGATGCGAAATCGTTAACGACATACAAGTGAGCAGACGTTGACAGGTCGACCACATAGAGTCGATGAGGGATCAACTAGCAAAATAGAATGTGGCGGTCACTAAATCAGTGGGGAGCCGTTCCGTAGTACACCCGTGGATGTGACGTCAATGTACAAGTACTTCTTAATGATGCGAAATCGTTAACGACATACAAGTGAGCAGACGTTGACAGGTCGGCCACATAGAGTCGATGAGGGATCAACTAGCAAAATAGAATGTGGCGGTCACTAAATCAGTGGGGAGCCGTTCCGTAGTACACCCGTGGATGTGACGTCAAGGTACAAGTACTTCTTAATGATGCGAAATCGTTAACGACATACAAGTGAGCAGACGTTGACAGGTCGGCCACATAGAGTCGATGAGGGATCAACTAGCAAAATAGAATGTGGCGGTCACTAAATCAGAGGGGAGCCGTTCCGTAGTACACCCGTTGATGCGACGTCAAGGTACAGGTACTTCTTAATGATGCGAAATCGTTAACGACATACAAGTGAGCAGACGTTGACAGGTCGGCCACATAGAGTCGATGAGGGATCAACTAGCAAAATAGAATGTGGCGGTCACTAAATCAGAGGGGAGCCGTTCCGTAGTACACCCGTGGATGCGACGTCAAGGTACAAGTACTTCTTAATGATGCGAAATCGTTAACGACATACAAGTGCGCAGACTTTGACAGGTAGGCCACATGGAGTCGATGAGGGATCAACTAGCAAAATAGAATGTGGCGGTCACTAAATCAGAGGGGAGCCGTTCCGTAGTACACCCGTGGATGCGACGTCAAGGTACAAGTACTTCTTAATGATGCGAAATCGTTAACGACATACAAGTGAGCAGACGTTGACAGGTCGGCCACATAGAGTCGATGAGGAATCAACTAGCAAAATAGAATGTGACGGTCACTAAATCAGAGGGGAGCCGTTCCGTAGTACAACCGTGGATGTGACGTCAATGTACAAGTACTTCTTAATGATGCGAAATCGTTAACGACATACAAGTGAGCAGACGTTGACAGGTCGGCCACATAGGGTCGATGAGGGATCAACTAGCAAAATAGAATGTGGCGGTCACTAAATCAGAGGGGAGCCGTTCCGTAGTACACCCGTGGATGCGACGTCAAGGTACAAGTACTTCTTAATGATGCGAAATCGTTAACGACATACAAGTGAGCAGACGTTGACAGGTCGGCCACATAGAGTCGATGAGGAATCAACTAGCAAAATAGAATGTGACGGTCACTAAATCAGAGGGGAGCCGTTCCGTAGTACACCCGTGGATGTGACGTCAATGTACAAGTACTTCTTAATGATGCGAAATCTTTAACGACATACAAGTGAGCAGACGTTGACAGGTCGGCCACATAGAGTCGATGAGGAATCAACTAGCAAAATAGAATGTGGCGGTCACTAAATCAGAGGGGAGCCGTTCCGTAGTACACCCGTGGATGCGACGTCAAGGTACAAGTACTTCTTAATGATGCGAAATCGTTAACGACATACAAGTGAGCAGACGTTGACAGGTCGGCCACATAGAGTCGATGAGGAATCAACTAGCAAAATAGAATTTGGCGGTCACTAAATCAGTGGGGAGCCTTTCCGTAGTACACCCGTGGATGCGACGTCAAGGTAGAAGTACTTCTTAATGATGCGAAATCGTTAATGACATACAAGTGAGCAGACGTTGACAGGTCGTCCACATAGAGTCGGTGAGGGATCAACTAGCAAAATAGAATGTGGCGGTCACTAAACCAGAGGGGAGCCGTTCCGTAGTACACCCTTTGATGCGACGTCAAGGTACAAGTACTTCTTAATGATGCGAAATCGTTAACGACATACAAGTGCGCAGATTTTGACAGGTCGGCCACATAGAGTCGATGAGGGATCAACTAGCAAAATAGAATGTGGCGGTCACTAAATCAGTGGGGAGCCGTTCCGTAGTACACCCGTGGATGCGACGTCAAGGTACAAGTACTTCTTAATGATGCGAAATCGTTAACGACATACAAGTGAGCAGACGTTGACAGGTCGGCCACATAGAGTCGATGAGGGATCAACTAGCAAAATAGAATGTGGCGGTCACTAAATCAGAGGGGAGCCGTTCCGTAGTACACCCGTGGATGCGACGTCAAGGTACAAGTACTTCTTAATGATACGAAATCGTTAACGACATACAAGTGAGCAGACGTTGACAGATCGGCCACATAGAGTCGATGAGGAATCAACTAGCAAAATAGAATGTGACGGTCACTAAATCTGAGGGGAGCCGTTCCGTAGTACACCCGTGGATGCGACGTCAAGGTACAAGTACTTCTTAATGATGCGAAATCGTTAACGACATACAAGTGCGCAGATTTTGACAGGTCGGCCACATAGAGTCGATGAGGGATCAACTAGCAAAATAGAATGTGGCGGTCACTAAATCAGTGGGGAGCCGTTCCGTAGTACACCCGTGGATGCGACGTCAAGGTACAAGTACTTCTTAATGATGCGAAATCGTTAACGACATACAAGTGAGCAGACGTTGACAGGTCGGCCACATAGAGTCGATGAGGGATCAACTAGCAAAATAGAATGTGGCGGTCACTAAATCAGAGGGGAGCCGTTCCGTAGTACACCCGTGGATGCGAAGTCAAGGTACAAGTACTTCTTAATGATGCGAAATCGTTAACGACATACAAGTAAGCAGACGTTGACAGGTCGGCCACATAGAGTCGATGAGGAATCAACTAGCAAAAAAGAATGTGACGGTCACTATATCACAGGGGAGCCGTTCCGTAGTACAACCGTGGATGTGACGTCAATGTACAAGTACTTCTTAATGATGCGAAATCGTTAACGACATACAAGTGAGCAGACGTTGACAGGTCGGCCACATAGAGTCGATGAGGGATCAACTAGCAAAATAGAATGTGGCGGTCACTAAATCAGAGGGGAGCCGTTCCGTAGTACACCCGTGGATGCGACGTCAAGGTACAAGTACTTCTTAATGATGCGAAATTCGTTAACGACATACAAGTGTGCAGACTTTGACAGGTCGGCCACATAGAGTCGATGAGGGATCAACTAGCAAAATAGAATGTGGCGGTCACTAAATCAGAGGGGAGCCGTTCCGTAGTACACCCGTGGATGCGACGTCAAGGTACAAGTACTTCTTAATGATGCGAAATCGTTAACGACATACAAGTGAGCAGACGTTGACAGGTCGGCCACATAGAGTCGATGAGGAATCAACTAGCAAAATAGAATGTGACGGTCACTAAATCAGAGGGGAGCCGTTCCGTAGTACACCCGTGGATGTGACGTCAATGTACAAGTACTTCTTAATGATGCGAAATCGTTAACGACATACAAGTGAGCAGACGTTGACAGGTCGGCCACATAGAGTCGATGAGGAATCAACTAGCAAAATAGAATGTGACGGCCACTAAATCAGAGGGGAGCCGTTCCGTAGTACACCCGTGGATGTGACGTCAATTTACAAGTACTTCTTAATGATGCGAAATCGTTAACGACATACAAGTGAGCAGACGTTGACAGGTCGACCACATAGAGTCGATGAGGAATCAACTAGCAAAATAGAATGTGGCGGTCACTAAATCAGAGGGGAGCCGTTCCGTAGTACACCCGTGGATGCGACGTCAAGGTACAAGTACTTCTTAATGATGCGAAATCGTTAACGACATACAAGTGAGCAGACGTTGACAGGTCGGCCACATAGAGTCGATGAGGAATCAACTAGCAAAATAGAATGTGACGGTCACTAAATCAGAGGGGAGCCGTTCCGTAGTACACCAGTGGATGTGACGTCAATGTACAAGTACTTCTTAATGATGCGAAATCGTTAACGACATACAAGTGAGCAGACGTTGACAGGTCGGCCACATAGGGTCGATGAGGGATCAACTAGCAAAATAGAATGTGGCGGTCACTAAATCAGAGGGGAGCCGTTCCGTAGTACACCCGTGGATGCGACGTCAAGGTACAAGTACTTCTTAATGACGCGAAATCGTTAACGACATACAAGTGAGCAGACGTTGACAGGTCGGCCACATAGAGTCGATGAGGAATCAACTAGCAAAATAGAATGTGACGGCCACTAAATCAGAGGGGAGCCGTTCCGTAGTACACCCGTGGATGTGACGTCAATGTACAAGTACTTCTTAATGATGCGAAATCGTTAACGACATACAAGTGAGCAGACGTTGACAGGTCGGCCACATAGAGTCGATGAGGAATCAACTAGCAAAATAGAATGTGGCGGTCACTAAATCAGAGGGGAGCCGTTCCGTAGTACACCCGTGGGTGCGACGTCAAGGTACAAGTACTTCTTAATGATGCGAAATCGTTAACGACATACAAGTGCGCAGACTTTGACAGGTCGGCCACATAGAGTCGATGAGGAATCAACTAGCAAAATAGAATGTGGCGGTCACTAAATCAGAGGGGAGCCGTTCCGTAGTACACCCGTGGATGCGGCGTCAAGGTACAAGTACTTCTTAATGATGCGAAATCGTTAACGACATACAAGTGAGCAGACGTTGACAGGTCGGCCACATAGAGTCGATGAGGAATCAACTAGCAAAATAGAATGTGACGGTCACTAAATCAGAGGGGAGCCGTTCCGTAGTACACCCGTGGATGAGACGTCAATGTACAAGTACTTCTTAATGATGCGAAATCGTTAACGACATACAAGTGAGCAGACGTTGACAGGTCGGCCACATAGAGTCGATGAGGGATCAACTAGCAAAATAGAATGTGGCGGTCACTAAATCAGTGGGGAGCCGTTCCGTAGTACACCCGTGGATGCGACGTCAAGGTACAAGTACTTCTTAATGATGCGAAATCGTTAACGACATACAAGTAAGCAGACGTTGACAGGTCGGCCACATAGAGTCGATGAGGGATCAACTAGCAAAATAGAATGTGGCGGTCACTAAATCAGAGGGGAGCCGTTCCGTAGTACACCCGTTGATGCGACGTCAAGGTACAAGTACTTCTTAATGATGCGAAATCGTTAACGACATACAAGTGAGCAGACGTTGACAGGTCGGCCACATAGAGTCGATGAGGGATCAACTAGCAAAACAGAATGTGGCGGTCACTAAATCAGAGGGGAGCCGTTCCGTAGTACACCCGTGGATGCGACGTCAAGGTACAAGTACTTCTTAATGATGCGAAATCGTTAACGACATACAAGTGAGCAGACGTTGACAGGTCGGCCACATAGAGTCGATGAGGAATCAACTAGCAAAATAGAATGTGACGGTCACTAAATCAGAGGGGAGCCGTTCCGTAGTACAACCGTGGATGTGACGTCAATGTACAAGTACTTCTTAATGATGCGAAATCGTTAACGACATACAAGTGAGCAGACGTTGACAGGTCGGCCACATAGGGTCGATGAGGGATCAACTAGCAAAATAGAATGTGGCGGTCAATAAATCAGAGGGGAGCCGTTCCGTAGTACACCCGTGGATGCGACGTCAAGGTACAAGTACTTCTTAATGATGCGAAATCGTTAACGACATACAAGTGAGCAGACGTTGACAGGTCGGCCACATAGAGTCGATGAGGAATCAACTAGCAAAATAGAATGTGACGGTCACTAAATCAGAGGGGAGCCGTTCCGTAGTACACCCGTGGATGTGACGCCAATGTACAAGTACTTCTTAATGATGCGAAATCGTTAACGACATACAAGTGAGCAGACGTTGACAGGTCGGCCACATAGAGTCGATGAGGAATCAACTAGCAAAATAGAATGTGGCGGTCACTAAATCAGAGGGGAGCCGTTCCGTAGTACACCCGTGGATGCGACGTCAAGGTACAAGTACTTCTTAATGATGCGAAATCGTTAACGACATACAAGTGAGCAGACGTTGACAGGTCGGCCACATAGAGTCGATGAGGAATCAACTAGCAAAATAGAATTTGGCGGTCACTAAATCAGTGGGGAGACTTTCCGTAGTACACCCGTGGATGCGACGTCAAGGTACAAGTACTTCTTAATGATGCGAAATCGTTAATAACATACAAGTGAGCAGACGTTGACAGGTCGTCCACATAGAGTCGGTGAGGGATCAACTAGCAAAATAGAATGTGGCGGTCACTAAATCAGAGGGGAGCCGTTCCGTAGTACACCCTTTGATGCGACGTCAAGGTACAAGTACTTCTTAATGACGCGAAATCGTTAACGACATACAAGTGAGCAGAAGTTGACAGGTCGGCCACATAGAGTCGATGAGGTATCAACTAGCAAAATAGAATGTGGCGGTCACTAAATCAGAGGGGAGCCGTTCCGTAGTACACCCGTGGATGCGACGTCAAGGTACAAGTACTTCTTAATGATACGAAATCGTTAACGACATACAAGTGAGCAGACGTTGACAGATCGGCCACATAGAGTCGATGAGGAATCAACTAGCAAAATAGAATGTGGCGGTCACTAAATCAGAGGGGAGCCGTTCCGTAGTACACCCGTGGATGCGACGTCAAGGTACAAGTACTTCTTAATGATGCGAAATCGTTAACGACATACAAGTGAGCAGACGTTGACAGGTCGGCCACATAGAGTCGATGAGGAATCAACTAGCAAAATAGAATGTGGCGGTCACTAAATCAGAGGGGAGCCGTTCCGTAGTACACCCGTGGGTGCCACGTCAAGGTACAAGTACTTCTTAATGATGCGAAATCGTTAACGACATACAAGTGCGCAGACTTTGACAGGTCGGCCACATAGAGTCGATGAGGAATCAACTAGCAAAATAGAATGTGGCGGTCACTAAATCAGAGGGGAGCCGTTCCGCAGTACACCCGTGGATGCGGCGTCAAGGTACAAGTACTTCTTAATGATGCGAAATCGTTAACGACATACAAGTGAGCAGACGTTGACAGGTCGGCCACATGGAGTCGATGAGGAATCAACTAGCAAAATAGAATGTGACGGTCACTAAATCAGAGGGGAGCCGTTCCGTAGTACACCCGTGGATGAGACGTCAATGTACAAGTACTTCTTAATGATGCGAAATCGTTAACGACATACAAGTGAGCAGACGTTGACAGGTCGGCCACATAGAGTCGATGAGGGATCAACTAGCAAAATAGAATGTGGCGGTCACTAAATCAGTGGGGAGCCGTTCCGTATTACACCCGTGGATGTGACGTCAATGTACAAGTACTTCTTAATGATGCGAAATCGTTAACGACATACAAGTGAGCAGACGTTGACAGGTCGGCCACATAGAGTCGATGAGGGATCAACTAGCAAAATAGAATGTGGCGGTCACTAAATCAGTGGGGAGCCGTTCCGTAGTACACCCGAGGATGCGACGTCAAGGTACAAGTACTTCTTAATGATGCGAAATCGTTAACGACATACAAGTAAGCAGACGTTGACAGGTCGGCCACATAGAGTCGATGAGGGATCAACTAGCAAAATAGAATGTGGCGGTCACTAAATCAGAGGGGAGCCGTTCCGTAGTACACCCGTTGATGCGACGTCAAGGTACAAGTACTTCTTAATGATGCGAAATCGTTAACGACATACAAGTGAGCAGACGTTGACAGGTCGGCCACATAGAGTCGATGAGGGATCAACTAGCAAAATAGAATGTGGCGGTCACTAAATCAGAGGGGAGCCGTTCCGTAGTACACCCGTGGATGTGACGTCAATGTACAAGTACTTCTTAATGATGCGAAATCGTTAACGACATACAAGTGCGCAGACTTTGACAGGTCGGCCACATAGAGTCGATGAGGGATCAACTAGCAAAATAGAATGTGGCGGTCACTAAATCAGAGGGGAGCCGTTCCGTATTACACCCGTGGATGCGACGTCAAGGTACAAGTACTTCTTAATGATGCGAAATCGTTAACGAGATCAAAGTGAGCAGACGTTGACAGGTCGGCCACATAGAGTCGATGAGGAATCAACTAGCAAAATAGAATGTGGCGGTCACTAAATCAGAGGGGAGCCGTTCCGTAGTACACCCGTGGATGCGACGTCAAGGTACAAGTACTTCTTAATGATACGAAATCGATAACGACATACAAGTGAGCAGACGTTGACAGATCGGCCACATAGAGTCGATGAGGAATCAACTAGCAAAATAGAATGTGACGGTCACTAAATCTGAGGGGAGCCGTTCCGTAGTACACCCGTGGATGCGACGTCAAGGTACAAGTACTTCTTAATGATGCGAAATCGTTAAAGACATACAAGTGCGCAGACTTTGACAGGTCGGCCACATAGAGTCGATGAGGGATCAACTAGCAAAATAGAATGTGGCGGTCACTAAATCGGAGGGGAGCCGTTCCGTAGTACACCCGTGGATGTGACGTCAAGGTACAAGTACTTCTTAATGATGCGAAATCGTTAACGACATACAAGTGCGCAGACTTTGACAGGTCGGCCACATAGAGTCGATGAGGGATCAACTAGCAAAATAGAATGTGGCGGTCACTAAATCAGAGGGGAGCTGTTCCGTAGTACACCTGTGGATGCGACGTCAAGGTACAAGTACTTCTTAATGATGCGAAATCGTTAACGACATACAAGTGAGCAGACGTTGACAGGTCGGCCACATAGAGTCGATGAGGAATCAACTAGCAAAAAAGAATGTGACGGTTACTATATCAGAGGGGAGCCGTTCCGTAGTACACCCGTGGATGTGACGTCAAGATACAAGTACTTCTTAATGATGCGAAATCGTTAACGACATACAAGTGCGCAGACTTTGACAGGTCGGCCACATAGAGTCGATGAGGGATCAACTAGCAAAATAGAATGTGGCGGTCACTAAATCAGAGGGGAGCCGTTCCGTAGTACACCCGTGGATGTGACGTCAAGGTACAAGTACTTCTTAATGATGCGAAATCGTTAACGACATACAAGTGCGCAGACGTTGACAGGTCGGCCACATAGAGTCGATGAGGGATCAACTAGCAAAATAGAATGTGGCGGTCACTAAATCAGAGGGGAGCCGTTCCGTAGTACACCCGTGGATGTGACGTCAATGTACAAGTACTTCTTAATGATGCGAAATCCTTAACGACATACAAGTGAGCAGACGTTGACAGGTCGGCCACATAGAGTCGATGAGGAATCAACTAGCAAAATAGAATGTGGCGGTCACTAAATCAGAGGGGAGCCGTTCCGCAGTACACCCGTGGATGCGGCGTCAAGGTACAAGTACTTCTTAATGATGCGAAATCGTTAACGACATACAAGTGAGCAGACGTTGACAGGTCGACCACATAGAGTCGATGAGGAATCAACTAGCAAAATAGAATGTGACGGTCACTAAATCAGAGGGGAGCCGTTCCGTAGTACACCCGTGGATTAGACGTCAATGTACAAGTACTTCTTAATGATGCGAAACCGTTAACGACATACAAGTGAGCAGACGTTGACAGGTCGGCCACATAGAGTCGATGAGGGATCAACTAGCAAAATAGAATGTGGCGGTCACTAAATCAGAGGGGAGCCGTTCCGTAGTACACCCGTGGATGTGACGTCAATGTACAAGTACTTCTTAATGATGCGAAATCGTTAACGACATACAAGTGAGCAGACGTTGACAGGTCGGCCACATAGAGTCGATGAGGGATCAACTAGCAAAATAGAATGTGGCGGTCACTAAATCAGTGGGGAGCCGTTCCGTAGTACACCCGTGGATGTGACGTCAAGGTACAAGTACTTCTTAATGATGCGAAATCGTTAACGACATACAAGTGAGCAGACGTTGACAGGTCGGCCACATAGAGTCGATGAGGGATCAACTAGCAAAATAGAATGTGGCGGTCACTAAATCAGAGGGGAGCCGTTCCGTAGTACACCCGTTGATGCGACGTCAAGGTACAGGTACTTCTTAATGATGCGAAATCGTTAACGACATACAAGTGAGCAGACGTTGACAGGTCGGCCACATAGAGTCGATGAGGGATCAACTAGCAAAATAGAATGTGGCGGTCACTAAATCAGAGGGGAGCCGTTCCGTAGTACACCCGTGGATGCGACGTCAAGGTACAAGTACTTCTTAATGATGCGAAATCGTTAACGACATACAAGTGCGCAGACTTTGACAGGTAGGCCACATGGAGTCGATGAGGGATCAACTAGCAAAATAGAATGTGGCGGTCACTAAATCAGAGGGGAGCCGTTCCGTAGTACACCCGTGGATGCGACGTCAAGGTACAAGTACTTCTTAATGATGCGAAATCGTTAACGAGATCAAAGTGAGCAGACGTTGACAGGTCGGCCACATAGAGTCGATGAGGAATCAACTAGCAAAATAGAATGTGGCGGTCACTAAATCAGAGGGGAGCCGTTCCGTAGTACACCCGTGGATGCGACGTCAAGGTACAAGTACTTCTTAATGATACGAAATCGATAACGACATACAAGTGAGCAGACGTTGACAGATCGGCCACATAGAGTCGATGAGGAATCAACTAGCAAAATAGAATGTGACGGTCACTAAATCTGAGGGGAGCCGTTCCGTAGTACACCCGTGGATGCGACGTCAAGGTACAAGTACTTCTTAATGATGCGAAATCGTTAAAGACATACAAGTGCGCAGACTTTGACAGGTCGGCCACATAGAGTCGATGAGGGATCAACTAGCAAAATAGAATGTGGCGGTCACTAAATCGGAGGGGAGCCGTTCCGTAGTACACCCGTGGATGTGACGTCAAGGTACAAGTACTTCTTAATGATGCGAAATCGTTAACGACATACAAGTGCGCAGACTTTGACAGTTCGGCCACATAGAGTCGATGAGGGATCAACTAGCAAAATAGAATGTGGCGGTCACTAAATCAGAGGGGAGCTGTTCCGTAGTACACCTGTGGATGCGACGTCAAGGTACAAGTACTTCTTAATGATGCGAAATCGTTAACGACATACAAGTGAGCAGACGTTGACAGGTCGGCCACATAGAGTCGATGAGGAATCAACTAGCAAAAAAGAATGTGACGGTTACTATATCAGAGGGGAGCTGTTCCGTAGTACACCCGTGGATGTGACGTCAAGATACAAGTACTTCTTAATGATGCGAAATCGTTAACGACATACAAGTGCGCAGACTTTGACAGGTCGGCCACATAGAGTCGATGAGGGATCAACTAGCAAAATAGAATGTGGCGGTCACTAAATCAGAGGGGAGCCGTTCCGTAGTACACCCGTGGATGTGACGTCAAGGTACAAGTACTTCTTAATGATGCGAAATCGTTAACGACATACAAGTGCGCAGACGTTGACAGGTCGGCCACATAGAGTCGATGAGGGATCAACTAGCAAAATAGAATGTGGCGGTCACTAAATCAGAGGGGAGCCGTTCCGTAGTACACCCGTGGATGTGACGTCAATGTACAAGTACTTCTTAATGATGCGAAATCGTTAACGACATACAAGTGAGCAGACGTTGACAGGTCGGCCACATAGAGTCGATGAGGAATCAACTAGCAAAATAGAATGTGGCGGTCACTAAATCAGAGGGGAGCCGTTCCGCAGTACACCCGTGGATGCGGCGTCAAGGTACAAGTACTTCTTAATGATGCGAAATCGTTAACGACATACAAGTGAGCAGACGTTGACAGGTCGACCACATAGAGTCGATGAGGAATCAACTAGCAAAATAGAATGTGACGGTCACTAAATCAGAGGGGAGCCGTTCCGTAGTACACCCGTGGATTAGACGTCAATGTACAAGTACTTCTTAATGATGCGAAACCGTTAACGACATACAAGTGAGCAGACGTTGACAGGTCGGCCACATAGAGTCGATGAGGGATCAACTAGCAAAATAGAATGTGGCGGTCACTAAATCAGAGGGGAGCCGTTCCGTAGTACACCCGTGGATGTGACGTCAATGTACAAGTACTTCTTAATGATGCGAAATCGTTAACGACATACAAGTGAGCAGACGTTGACAGGTCGGCCACATAGAGTCGATGAGGGATCAACTAGCAAAATAGAATGTGGCGGTCACTAAATCAGTGGGGAGCCGTTCCGTAGTACACCCGTGGATGTGACGTCAAGGTACAAGTACTTCTTAATGATGCGAAATCGTTAACGACATACAAGTGAGCAGACGTTGACAGGTCGGCCACATAGAGTCGATGAGGGATCAACTAGCAAAATAGAATGTGGCGGTCACTAAATCAGAGGGGAGCCGTTCCGTAGTACACCCGTTGATGCGACGTCAAGGTACAGGTACTTCTTAATGATGCGAAATCGTTAACGACATACAAGTGAGCAGACGTTGACAGGTCGGCCACATAGAGTCGATGAGGGATCAACTAGCAAAATAGAATGTGGCGGTCACTAAATCAGAGGGGAGCCGTTCCGTAGTACACCCGTGGATGCGACGTCAAGGTACAAGTACTTCTTAATGATGCGAAATCGTTAACGACATACAAGTGCGCAGACTTTGACAGGTAGGCCACATGGAGTCGATGAGGGATCAACTAGCAAAATAGAATGTGGCGGTCACTAAATCAGAGGGGAGCCGTTCCGTAGTACACCCGTGGATGCGACGTCAAGGTACAAGTACTTCTTAATGATGCGAAATCGTTAACGACATACAAGTGAGCAGACGTTGACAGGTCGGCCACATAGAGTCGATGAGGATTCAACTAGCAAAATAGAATGTGACGGTCACTAAATCAGAGGGGAGCCGTTCCGTAGTACAACCATGGATGTGACGTCAATGTACAAGTACTTCTTAATGATGCGAAATCGTTAACGACATACAAGTGAGCAGACGTTGACAGGTCGGCCACATAGGGTCGATGAGGGATCAACTAGCAAAATAGAATGTGGCGGTCACTAAATCAGAGGGGAGCCGTTCCGTAGTACACCCGTGGATGCGACGTCAAGGTACAAGTACTTCTTAATGATGCGAAATCGTTAACGACATACAAGTGAGCAGACGTTGACAGGTCGGCCACATAGAGTCGATGAGGAATCAACTAGCAAAATAGAATGTGACGGTCACTAAATCAGAGGGGAGCCGTTCCGTAGTACACCCGTGGATGTGACGTCAATGTACAAGTACTTCTTAATGATGCGAAATCTTTAACGACATACAAGTGAGCAGACGTTGACAGGTCGGCCACATAGAGTCGATGAGGAATCAACTAGCAAAATAGAATGTGGCGGTCACTAAATCAGAGGGGAGCCGTTCCGTAGTACACCCGCGGATGCGACGTCAAGGTACAAGTACTTCTTAATGATGCGAAATCGTTAACGACATACAAGTGAGCAGACGTTGACAGGTCGGCCACATAGAGTCGATGAGGAATCAACTAGCAAAATAGAATTTGGCGGTCACTAAATCAGTGGGGAGCCTTTCCGTAGTACACCCGTGGATGCGACGTCAAGGTAGAAGTACTTCTTAATGATGCGAAATCGTTAATGACATACAAGTGAGCAGACGTTGACAGGTCGTCCACATAGAGTCGGTGAGGGATCAACTAGCAAAATAGAATGTGGCGGTCACTAAATCAGAGGGGAGCCGTTCCGTAGTACACCCTTTGATGCGACGTCAAGGTACAAGTACTTCTTAATGATGCGAAATCGTTAACGACATACAAGTGCGCAGATTTTGACAGGTCGGCCACATAGAGTCGATGAGGGATCAACTAGCAAAATAGAATGTGGCGGTCACTAAATCAGTGGGGAGCCGTTCCGTAGTACACCCGTGGATGCGACGTCAAGGTACAAGTACTTCTTAATGATGCGAAATCGTTAACGACATACAAGTGAGCAGACGTTGACAGGTCGGCCACATAGAGTCGATGAGGGATCAACTAGCAAAATAGAATGTGGCGGTCACTAAATCAGAGGGGAGCCGTTCCGTAGTACACCCGTGGATGCGAAGTCAAGGTACAAGTACTTCTTAATGATGCGAAATCGTTAACGACATACAAGTGAGCAGACGTTGACAGGTCGGCCACATAGAGTCGATGAGGAATCAACTAGCAAAAAAGAATGTGACGGTCACTATATCACAGGGGAGCCGTTCCGTAGTACACCCGTGGATGTGACGTCAATGTACAAGTACTTCTTAATGATGCGAAATCGTTAACGACATACAAGTGAGCAGACGTTGACAGGTCGGCCACATAGAGTCGATGAGGGATCAACTAGCAAAATAGAATGTGGCGGTCACTAAATCAGAGGGGAGCCGTTCCGTAGTACACCCGTGGATGCGACGTCAAGGTACAAGTACTTCTTAATGATGCGAAATTCGTTAACGACATACAAGTGTGCAGACTTTGACAGGTCGGCCACATAGAGTCGATGAGGGATCAACTAGCAAAATAGAATGTGGCGGTCACTAAATCAGAGGGGAGCCGTTCCGTAGTACACCCGTGGATGCGACGTCAAGGTACAAGTACTTCTTAATGATGCGAAATCGTTAACGACATACAAGTGAGCAGACGTTGACAGGTCGGCCACATAGAGTCGATGAGGAATCAACTAGCAAAATAGAATGTGACGGTCACTAAATCAGAGGGGAGCCGTTCCGTAGTACACCCGTGGATGTGACGTCAATGTACAAGTACTTCTTAATGATGCAAAATCGTTAACGACATACAAGTGAGCAGACGTTGACAGGTCGGCCACATAGGGTCGATGAGGGATCAACTAGCAGAATAGAATGTGGCGGTCACTAAATCAGAGGGGAGCCGTTCCGTAGTACACCCGTGGATGCGACGTCAAGGTTCAAGTACTTCTTAATGATGCGAAATCGTTAACGACATACAAGTGAGCAGACGTTGACAGGTCGGCCACATAGAGTCGATGAGGAATCAACTAGCAAAATAGAATGTGACGGCCACTAAATCAGAGGGGAGTCGTTCCGTAGTACACCCGTGGATGTGACGTCAATGTACAAGTACTTCTTAATGATGCGAAATCGTTAACGACATACAAGTGAGCAGACGTTAACAGGTCGACCACATAGAGTCGATGAGGAATCAACTAGCAAAATAGAATGTGGCGGTCACTAAATCAGGGGGGAGCCGTTCCGTAGTACACCCGTGGATGCGACGTCAAGGTACAAGTACTTCTTAATGATGCGAAATCGTTAACGACATACAAGTGAGCAGACGTTGACAGGTCGGCCACATAGAGTCGATGAGGAATCAACTAGCAAAATAGAATGTGACGGTCACTAAATCAGAGGGGAGCCGTTCCGTAGTACACCAGTGGATGTGACGTCAATGTACAAGTACTTCTTAATGATGCGAAATCGTTAACGACATACAAGTGAGCAGACGTTGACAGGTCGGCCACATAGGGTCGATGAGGGATCAACTAGCAAAATAGAATGTGGCGGTCACTAAATCAGAGGGGAGCCGTTCCGTAGTACACCCGTGGATGCGACGTCAAGGTACAAGTACTTCTTAATGATGCGAAATCGTTAACGACATACAAGTGAGCAGACGTTGACAGGTCGGCCACATAGAGTCGATGAGGAATCAACTAGCAAAATAGAATGTGGCGGTCACTAAATCAGAGGGGAGCCGTTCCGTAGTACACCCGTGGGTGCGACGTCAAGGTACAAGTACTTCTTAATGATGCGAAATCGTTAACGACATACAAGTGCGCAGACTTTGACAGGTCGGCCACATAGAGTCGATGAGGAATCAACTAGCAAAATAGAATGTGGCGGTCACTAAATCAGAGGGGAGCCGTTCCGCAGTACACCCGTGGATGCGGCGTCAAGGTACAAGTACTTCTTAATGATGCGAAATCGTTAACGACATACAAGTGAGCAGACGTTGACAGGTCGGCCACATAGAGTCGATGAGGAATCAACTAGCAAAATAGAATGTGACGGTCACTAAATCAGAGGGGAGCCGTTCCGTAGTACACCCGTGGATGAGACGTCAATGTACAAGTACTTCTTAATGATGCGAAATCGTTAACGACATACAAGTCAGCAGACGTTGACAGGTCGGCCACATAGAGTCGATGAGGGATCAACTAGCAAAATAGAATGTGGCGGTCACTAAATCAGTGGGGAGCCGTTCCGTATTACACCCGTGGATGTGACGTCAATGTACAAGTACTTCTTAATGATGCGAAATCGTTAACGACATACAAGTGAGCAGACGTTGACAGGTCGGCCACATAGAGTCGATGAGGGATCAACTAGCAAAATAGAATGTGGCGGTCACTAAATCAGTGGGGAGCCGTTCCGTAGTACACCCGTGGATGCGACGTCAAGGTACAAGTACTTCTTAATGATGCGAAATCGTTAACGACATACAAGTAAGCAGACGTTGACAGGTCGGCCACATAGAGTCGATGAGGGATCAACTAGCAAAATATAATGTGGCGGTCACTAAATCAGAGGGGAGCCGTTCCGTAGTACACCCGTTGATGCGACGTCAAGGTACAAGTACTTCTTAATGATGCGAAATCGTTAACGACATACAAGTGAGCAGACGTTGACAGGTCGGCCACATAGAGTCGATGAGGGATCAACTAGCAAAATAGAATGTGGCGGTCACTAAATCAGAGGGGAGCCGTTCCGTAGTACACCCGTGGATGCGACGTCAAGGTACAAGTACTTCTTAATGATGCGAAATCGTTAACGACATACAAGTGAGCAGACGTTGACAGGTCGGCCACATAGAGTCGATGAGGAATCAACTAGCAAAATAGAATGTGACGGTCACTAAATCAGAGGGGAGCCGTTCCGTAGTACAACCGTGGATGTGACGTCAATGTACAAGTACTTCTTAATGATGCGAAATCGTTAACGACATACAAGTGAGCAGACGTTGACAGGTCGGCCACATAGGGTCGATGAGGGATCAACTAGCAAAATAGAATGTGGCGGACAATAAATCAGAGGGGAGCCGTTCCGTAGTACACCCGTGGATGCGACGTCAAGGTACAAGTACTTCTTAATGATGCGAAATCGTTAACGACATACAAGTGAGCAGACGTTGACAGGTCGGCCACATAGAGTCGATGAGGAATCAACTAGCAAAATAGAATGTGACGGTCACTAAATCAGAGGGGAGCCGTTCCGTAGTACACCCGTGGATGTGACGCCAATGTACAAGTACTTCTTAATGATGCGAAATCGTTAACGACATACAAGTGAGCAGACGTTGACAGGTCGGCCACATAGAGTCGATGAGGAATCAACTAGCAAAATAGAATGTGGCGGCCACTAAATCAGAGGGGAGCCGTTCCGTAGTACACCCGTGGATGCGACGTCAAGGTACAAGTACTTCTTAATGATGCGAAATCGTTAACGACATACAAGTGAGCAGACGTTGACAGGTCGGCCACATAGAGTCGATGAGGAATCAACTAGCAAAATAGAATTTGGCGGTCACTAAATCAGTGGGGAGACTTTCCGTAGTACACCCGTGGATGCGACGTCAAGGTACAAGTACTTCTTAATGATGCGAAATCGTTAATAACATACAAGTGAGCAGACGTTGACAGGTCGTCCACATAGAGTCGGTGAGGGATCAACTAGCAAAATAGAATGTGGCGGTCACTAAATCAGAGGGGAGCCGTTCCGTAGTACACCCTTTGATGCGACGTCAAGGTACAAGTACTTCTTAATGACGCGGAATCGTTAACGACATACAAGTGAGCAGAAGTTGACAGGTCGGCCACATAGAGTCGATGAGGTATCAACTAGCAAAATAGAATGTGGCGGTCACTAAATCAGAGGGGAGCCGTTCCGTAGTACACCCGTGGATGCGACGTCAAGGTACAAGTACTTCTTAATGATACGAAATCGTTAACGACATACAAGTGAGCAGACGTTGACAGATCGGCCACATAGAGTCGATGAGGAATCAACTAGCAAAATAGAATGTGGCGGTCACTAAATCAGAGGGGAGCCGTCCCGTAGTACACCCGTGGATGCGACGTCAAGGTACAAGTACTTCTTAATGATGCGAAATCGTTAACGACATACAAGTGAGCAGACGTTGACAGATCGGCCACATAGAGTCGATGAGGAATCAACTAGCAAAATAGAATGTGACGGTCACTAAATCTGATGGGAGCCGTTCCGTAGTACACCCGTGGATGCGACGTCAAGGTACAAGTACTTCTTAATGATGCGAAATCGTTAACGACATACAAGTGCGCAGACTTTGACAGGTCGGCCACATAGAGTCGATGAGGGATCAACTAGCAAAATAGAATGTGGCGGTCACTAAATCAGAGGGGAGCCGTTCCGTAGTACACCCGTGGATGTGACATCAATGTACAAGTACTTCTTAATGATGCGAAATCGTTAACGACATACAAGTGCGCAGACTTTGACAGGTCGGCCACATAGAGACGATGAGGGATCAACTAGCAAAATAGAATGTGGCGGTCACTAAATCAGAGGGGAGCCGTTCCGTAGTACACCCGTGGATGCGACGTCAAGGTACAAGTACTTCTTAATGATACGAAATCGTTAACGACATACAAGTGAGCAGACGTTGACAGATCGGCCACATAGAGTCGATGAGGAATCAACTAGCAAAATAGAATTTGGCGGTCACTAAATCAGTGGGGAGCCTTTCCGTAGTACACCCGTGGATGCGACGTCAAGGTACAAGTACTTCTTAATGATGCGAAATCGTTAATGACATACAAGTGAGCAGACGTTGACAGGTCGTCCACATAGAGTCGGTGAGGGATCAACTAGCAAAATAGAATGTGGCGGTCACTAAATCAGAGGGGAGCCGTTCCGTAGTACACCCTTTGATGCGACGTCAAGGTACAAGTACTTCTTAATGACGCGAAATCGTTAACGACATACAAGTGAGCAGACGTTGACAGGTCGGCCACATAGAGTCGATGAGGAATCAACTAGCAAAATAGAATGTGGCGGTCACTAAATCAGAGGGGAGCCGTTCCGTAGTACACCCGTGGATGCGACGTCAAGGTACAAGTACTTCTTAATGATACGAAATCGTTAACTACATACAAGTGAGCAGACGTTGACAGATCGGCCACATAGAGTCGATGAGGAATCAACTAGCAAAATAGAATGTGACGGTCACTAAATCTGAGGGGAGCCGTTCCGTAGTACACCCGTGGATGCGACGTCAAGGTACAAGTACTTCTTAATGATGCGAAATCGTTAACGACATACAAGTGCGCAGATTTTGACAGGTCGGCCACATAGAGTCGATGAGGGATCAACTAGCAAAATAGAATGTGGCGGTCACTAAATCAGAGGGGAGCCGTTCCGTAGTACACCCGTGGATGTGACGTCAATGTACAAGTACTTCTTAATGATGCGAAATCGTTAACGACATACAAGTGCGCAGACTTTGACAGGTCGGCCACATAGAGTCGATGAGGGATCAACTAGCAAAATAGAATGTGGCGGTCACTAAATCAGAGGGGAGCCGTTCCGTAGTACACCCGTGGATGCGACGTCAAGGTACAAGTACTTCTTAATGATGCGAAATCGTTAACGAGATCAAAGTGAGCAGACGTTGACAGGTCGGCCACATAGAGTCGATGAGGAATCAACTAGCAAAATAGAATGTGACGGTCACTAAATCAGAGGGGAGCCGTTCCGTAGTACACCCGTGGATGTGACGTCAAGGTACAAGTACTTCTTAATGATGCGAAATCGTTAACGACATACAAGTGAGCAGACGTTGACAGGTCGGCCACATAGAGTCGATGAGGAATCAACTAGCAAAATAGAATGTGACGGTCACTAAATCAGAGGGGAGCCGTTCCGTAGTACACCCGTGGATGTGACGTCAATGTACAAGTACTTCTTAATGATGCGAAATCCTTAACGACATACAAGTGAGCAGACGTTGACAGGTCGGCCACATAGAGTCGATGAGGAATCAACTAGCAAAATAGAATGTGGCGGTCACTACATCAGAGGGGAGCCGTTCCGTAGTACACCCGTGGATGCGACGTCAAGGTACAAGTACTTCTTAATGATGCGAAATCGTTAACGACATACAAGTGAGCAGACGTTGACAGGTCGGCCACATAGAGTCGATGAGGAATCAACTAGCAAAATAGAATTTGGCGGTCACTAAATCAGTGGGGAGCCTTTCCGTAGTACACCCGTGGATGCGACGTCAAGGTACAAGTACTTCTTAATGATGCGAAATCGTTAATGACATACAAGTGAGCAGACGTTGACAGGTCGGCCACATAGAGTCGGTGAGGGATCAACTAGCAAAATAAAATGTGGCGGTCACTAAATCAGAGGGGAGCCGTTCCGTAGTACACCCGTTGATGCGACGTCAAGGTACAAGTACTTCTTAATGACGCGAAATCGTTAACGACATACAAGTGAGCAGACGTTGACAGGTCGGCCACATAGAGTCGATGAGGAATCAACTAGCAAAATAGAATGTGGCGGTCACTAAATCAGAGGGGAGCCGTTCCGTAGTACACCCGTGGATGCGACGTCAAGGTACAAGTACTTCTTAATGATACGAAATCGTTAACGACATACAAGTGAGCAGACGTTGACAGATCGGCCACATAGAGTCGATGAGGAATCAACTAGCAAAATAGAATGTGACGGTCACTAAATCTGAGGGGAGCCGTTCCGTAGTGCACCCGTGGATGCGACGTCAAGGTACAAGTACTTCTTAATGATGCGAAATCGTTAACGACATACAAGTGCGCACACTTTGACAGGTCGGCCACATAGAGTCGATGAGGGATCAACTAGCAAAATAGAATGTGGCGGTCACTAAATCAGAGGGGAGCCGTTCCGTAGTACACCCGTGGATGTGACGTCAATGTACAAGTACTTCTTAATGATGCGAAATCGTTAACGACATACAAGTGCGCAGACTTTGACAGGTCGGCCACATAGAGTCGATGAGAGATCAACTAGCAAAATAGAATGTGGCGGTCACTAAATCAGAGGGGAGCTGTTCCGTAGTACACCCGTGGATGCGACGTCAAGGTACAAGTACTTCTTAATGATGCGAAATCGTTAATGACATACAAGTGAGCAGACGTTGACAGGTCGGCCACATAGAGTCGATGAGGAATCAACTAGCAAAATAGAATGTGGCGGTCACTAAATCAGAGGGGAGCCGTTCCGTAGTACACCCGTGGATGCGACGTCAAGGTACAAGTACTTCTTAATGATACGAAATCGATAACGACATACAAGTGAGCAGACGTTGACAGATCGGCCAAATAGAGTCGATGAGGAATCAACTAGCAAAATAGAATGTGACGGTCACTAAATCTGAGGGGAGCCGTTCCGTAGTACACCCGTGGATGCGACGTCAAGGTACAAGTACTTCTTAATGATGCGAAATCGTTAAAGACATACAAGTGCGCAGACTTTGACAGGTCGGCCACATAGAGTCGATGAGGGATCAACTAGCAAAATAGAATGTGGCGGTCACTAAATCAGAGGGGAGCCGTTCCGTAGTACACCCGTGGATGTGACGTCAATGTACAAGTACTTCTTAATGATGCGAAATCGTTAACGACATACAAGTGCGCAGACTTTGACAGGTCGGCCACATAGAGTCGATGAGGGATCAACTAGCAAAATAGAATGTGGCGGTCACTAAATCAGAGGGGAGCTGTTCCGTAGTACACCCGTGGATGCGACGTCAAGGTACAAGTACTTCTTAATGATGCGAAATCGTTAACGACATACAAGTGAGCAGACGTTGACAGGTCGGCCACATAGAGTCGATGAGGAATCAACTAGCAAAAAAGAATGTGACGGTTACTATATCAGAGGGGAGCCGTTCCGTAGTACACCCGTGGATGTGACGTCAAGATACAAGTACTTCTTAATGATGCGAAATCGTTAACGACATACAAGTGCGCAGACTTTGACAGGTCGGCCACATAGAGTCGATGAGGGATCAACTAGCAAAATAGAATGTGGCGGTCACTAAATCAGAGGGGAGCCGTTCCGCAGTACACCCGTGGATGCGGCGTCAAGGTACAAGTACTTCTTAATGATGCGAAATCGTTAACGACATACAAGTGAGCAGACGTTGACAGGTCGACCACATAGAGTCGATGAGGAATCAACTAGCAAAATAGAATGTGACGGTCACTAAATCAGAGGGGAGCCGTTCCGTAGTACACCCGTGGATTAGACGTCAATGTACAAGTACTTCTTAATGATGCGAAATCGTTAACGACATACAAGTGAGCAGACGTTGACAGGTCGGCCACATAGAGTCGATGAGGGATCAACTAGCAAAATAGAATGTGGCGGTCACTAAATCAGTGGGGAGCCGTTCCGTAGTACACCCGTGGATGTGACGTCAATGTACAAGTACTTCTTAATGATGCGAAATCGTTAACGACATACAAGTGAGCAGACGTTGACAGGTCGGCCACATAGAGTCGATGAGGGATCAACTAGCAAAATAGAATGTGGCGGTCACTAAATCAGTGGGGAGCCGTTCCGTAGTACACCCGTGGATGCGACGTCAAGGTACAAGTACTTCTTAATGATGCGAAATCGTTAACGACATACAAGTGAGCAGACGTTGACAGGTCGGCCACATAGAGTCGATGAGGGATCAACTAGCAAAATAGAATGTGGCGGTCACTAAATCAGAGGGGAGCCGTTCCGTAGTACACCCGTGGATGCGACGTCAAGGTACAAGTACTTCTTAATGATGCGAAATCGTTAACGACATACAAGTGCGCAGACTTTGACAGGTAGGCCACATGGAGTCGATGAGGGATCAACTAGCAAAATAGAATGTGGCGGTCACTAAATCAGAGGGGAGCCGTTCCGTAGTACACCCGTGGATGCGACGTCAAGGTACAAGTACTTCTTAATGATGCGAAATCGTTAACGACATACAAGTGAGCAGACGTTGACAGGTCGGCCACATAGAGTCGATGAGGAATCAACTAGCAAAATAGAATGTGGCGGTCACTAAATCAGAGGGGAGCCGTTCCGTAGTACACCCGTGGATGCGACGTCAAGGTACAAGTACTTCTTAATGATGCGAAATCGTTAACGACATACAAGTGAGCAGACGTTGACAGGTCGGCCACATAGAGTCGATGAGGAATCAACTAGCAAAATAGAATTTGGCGGTCACTAAATCAGTGGGGAGCCTTTCCGTAGTACACCCGTGGATGCGACGTCAAGGTACAAGTACTTCTTAATGATGCGAAATCGTTAATGACATACAAGTGAGCAGACGTTGACAGGTCGTCCACATAGAGTCGGTGAGGGATCAACTAGCAAAATAGAATGTGGCGGTCACTAAATCAGAGGGGAGCCGTTCCGTAGTACACCCTTTGATGCGACGTCAAGGTACAAGTACTTCTTAATGACGCGAAATCGTTAACGACATACAAGTGAGCAGACGTTGACAGGTCGGCCACATAGAGTCGATGAGGAATCAACTAGCAAAATGGAATGTGGCGGTCACTAAATCAGAGGGGAGCCGTTCCGTAGTACACCCGTGGATGCGACGTCAAGGTACAAGTACTTCTTAATGATACGAAATCGTTGACGACATACAAGTGAGCAGACGTTGACAGATCGGCCACATAGAGTCGATGAGGAATCAACTAGCAAAATAGAATGTGACGGTCACTAAATCTGAGGGGAGCCGTTCCGTAGTACACCCGTGGATGCGACGTCAAGGTACAAGTACTTCTTAATGATGCGAAATCGTTAACGACATACAAGTGCGCAGATTTTGACAGGTCGGCCACATAGAGTCGATGAGGGATCAACTAGCAAAATAGAATGTGGCGGTCACTAAATCAGAGGGGAGCCGTTCCGTAGTACACCCGTGGATGTGACGTCAATGTACAAGTACTTCTTAATGATGCGAAATCGTTAACGACATACAAGTGCGCAGACTTTGACCGGTCGGCCACATAGAGTCGATGAGGGATCAACTAGCAAAATAGAATGTGGCGGTCACTAAATCAGAGGGGAGCCGTTCCGTAGTACACCCGTGGATGCGAAGTCAAGGTACAAGTACTTCTTAATGATGCGAAATCGTTAACGAGATACAAGTGAGCAGACGTTGACAGGTCGGCCACATAGAGTCGATGAGGAATCAACTAGCAAAAAAGAATGTGACGGTTACTATATCAGAGGGGAGCCGTTCCGTAGTACACCCGTGGATGTGACGTCAAGGTACAAGTACTTCTTAATGATGCGAAATCGTTAACGACATACAAGTGAGCAGACGTTGACAGGTCGGCCACATAGAGTCGATGAGGAATCAACTAGCAAAATAGAATGTGACGGTCACTAAATCAGAGGGGATCCGTTCCGTAGTACACCCGTGGATGTGACGTCAAGGTACAAGTACTTCTTAATGATGCGAAATCGTTAACGACATACAAGTGCGCAGACTTTGACAGGTCGGCCACATAGAGTCGATGAGGGATCAACAAGCAAAATAGAATGTGGCGGTCACTAAATCAGAGGGGAGCCGTTCCGTAGTACACCCGTGGATGTGACGTCAATGTACAAGTACTTCTTAATGATGCGAAATCGTTAACGACATACAAGTGCGCAGACTTTGACAGGTCGGCCACATAGAGTCGATGAGGGATCAACTAGCAAAATAGAATGTGGCGGTCACTAAATCAGAAGGGAGCCGTTCCGTAGTACACCCGTGGATGTGACGTCAAGGTACAAGTACTTCTTAATGATGCGAAATCGTTAACGACATACAAGTGCGCAGACTTTGACAGGTCGGCCACATAGAGTCGATGAGCGATCAACTAGCAAAATAGAATGAGGCGGTCACTAAATCAGAGGGGAGCCGTTCAGTAGTACACCCGTGGATGTGACGTCAAGGTACAAGTACTTCTTAATGATGCGAAATCGTTAACGACATACAAGTGAGCAGACGTTGACAGGTCGGCCACATAGAGTCGATGAGGGATCAACTAGCAAAATAGAATGTGGCGGTCACTAAATCAGAGGGGAGCCGTTCCGTAGTACACCCGTGGATGCGACGTCAAGGTACAAGTACTTCTTAATGATGCGAAATCGTTAACGACATACAAGTGAGCAGACGTTGACAGGTCGGCCACATAGAGTCGATGAGGAATCAACTAGCAAAATAGAATGTGACGGTCACTAAATCAGAGGGGAGCCGTTCCGTAGTACACCCGTGGATGTGACGTCAATGTACAAGTACTTCTTAATGATGCGAAATCGTTAACGACATACAAGTGAGCAGACGTTGACAGGTCGGCCACATAGAGTCGATGAGGGATCAACTAGCAAAATAGAATGTGGCGGTCACTAAATCAGTGGGGAGCCGTTCCGTAGTACACCCGTGGATGCGACGTCAAGGTACAAGTACTTCTTAATGATGCGAAATCGTTAAAAACATACAAGTGAGCAGACGTTGACAGGTCGGCCACATAGAGTCGATGAGGGATCAACTAGCAAAATAGAATGTGGCGGTCACTAAATCAGAGGGGAGCCGTTCCGTAGTACACCCGTGGATGCGACGTCAAGGTACAAGTACTTCTTAATGATGCGAAATCGTTAACGACATACAAGTGAGCAGACGTTGACAGGTCGGCCACATAGAGTCGATGAGGAATCAACTAGCAAAAAAGAATGTGAAATTAACTATATCAGAGGGGAGCCGTTCCGTAGTACACCCGTGGATGTGACGTCAATGTACAAGTACTTCTTAATGATGCGAAATCGTTAACGACATACAAGTGAGCAGACGTTGACAGGTCGGCCACATAGGGTCGATGAGGGATCAACTAGCAAAATAGAATGTGGCGGTCACTAAATCAGAGGGGAGCCGTTCCGTAGTACACCCGTGGATGCGACGTCAATGTACAAGTACTTCTTAATGATGCGAAATCGTTAACGACATACAAGTGAGCAGACGTTGACAGGTCGGCCACATAGAGTCGATGAGGAATCAACTAGCAAAATAGAATGTGGCGGTCACTAAATCAGAGGGGAGCCGTTCCGTAGTACACCCGTGGATGCGACGTCAAGGTACAAGTACTTCTTAATGATGCGAAATCGTTAACGACATACAAGTGAGCAGACGTTGACAGGTCGGGCACATAGAGTCGATGAGGAATCAACTAGCAAAATAGAATTTGGCGGTCACTAAATCAGTGCGGAGCCTTTCCGTAGTACACCCGTGGATGCGACGTCAAGGTACAAGTACTTCTTAATGATGCGAAATCGTTAATGACATACAAGTGAGCAGACGTTGACAGGTCGGCCACATAGAGTCGGTGAGGGATCAACTAGCAAAATAGAATGTGGCGGTCACTAAATCAGAGGGGAGCCGTTCCGTAGTACACCCGTGGATGCGACGTCAAGGTACAAGTACTTCTTAATGATACGACATCGTTAACGACATACAAGTGAGCAGACGTTGACAGGACGGCCACATAGAGTCGGTGAGGGATCAACTAGCAAAATAGAATGTGGCGGTCACTAAATCAGAGGGGAGCCGTTCCGTAGTACACCCGTTGATGCGACGTCAAGGTACAAGTACTTCTTAATGCCGCGAAATCGTTAACGACATACAAGTGAGCAGACGTTGACAGGTCGGCCACATAGAGTCGATGAGGAATCAACTAGCAAAATAGAATGTGGCGGTCACTAAATCAGAGGGGAGCCGTTCCGTAGTACACCCGTGGATGCGACGTCAAGGTACAAGTACTTCTTAATGATACGAAATCGATAACGACATACAAGTGAGCAGACGTTGACAGATCGGCCACATAGAGTCGATGAGGAATCAACTAGCAAAATAGAATGTGACGGTCACTAAATCTGAGGGGAGCCGTTCCGTAGTACACCCGTGGATGCGACGTCAAGGTACAAGTACTTCTTAATGATGCGAAATCGTTAAAGACATACAAGTGCTTAGACTTTGACAGGTCGGCCACATAGAGTCGATGAGGGATCAACTAGCAAAATAGAATGTGGCGGTCACTAAATCAGAGGGGAGCCGTTCCGTAGTACACCCGTGGATGTGACGTCAATGTACAAGTACTTCTTAATGATGCGAAATCGTTAACGACATACAAGTGCGCAGACTTTGACAGGTCGGCCACATAGAGTCGATGAGGGATCAACTAGCAAAATAGAATGTGGCGGTCACTAAATCAGAGGGGAGCTGTTCCGTAGTACACCCGTGGATGCGACGTCAAGGTACAAGTACTTCTTAATGATGCGAAATCGTTAACGACATACAAATGAGCAGACGTTGACAGGTCGGCCACATAGAGTCGATGAGGAATCAACTAGCAAAAAAGAATGTGACGGTTACTATATCAGAGGGGAGCCGTTCCGTAGTACACCCGTGGATGTGACGTCAAGATACAAGTACTTCTTAATGATGCGAAATCGTTAACGACATACAAGTGCGCAGACTTTGACAGGTCGGCCACATAGAGTCGATGAGGGATTAACTAGCAAAATAGAATGTGGCGGTCACTAAATCAGAGGGGAGCCGTTCCGTAGTACACCCGTGGATGTGACGTCAAGGTACAAGTACTTCTTAATGATGCGAAATCGTTAACGACATACAAGTGCGCAGACGTTGACAGGTCGGCCACATAGAGTCGATGAGGGATCAACTAGCAAAATAGAATGTGGCGGTCACTAAATCAGAGGGGAGCCGTTCCGTAGTACACCCGTGGATGTGACGTCAATGTACAAGTACTTCTTAATGATGCGAAATCGTTAACGACATACAAGTGAGCAGACGTTGACAGGTCGGCCACATAGAGTCGATGAGGAATCAACTAGCAAAATAAAATGTGGCGGTCACTAAATCAGAGGGGAGCCGTTCCGTAGTACACCCGTGGATGCGACGTCAAGGTACAAGTACTTCTTAATGATGCGAAATCGTTAACGACATACAAGTGCGCAGACTTTGACAGGTCGGCCACATAGAGTCGATGAGGGATCAACTAGCAAAATAGAATGTGGCGGTCACTAAATCAGAGGGGAGCCGTTCCGCAGTACACCCGTGGATGCGGCGTCAAGGTACAAGTACTTCTTAATGATGCGAAATCGTTAACGACATACAAGTGAGCAGACGTTGACAGGTCGACCACATAGAGTCGATGAGGAATCAACTAGCAAAATAGAATGTGACGGTCACTAAATCAGAGGGGAGCCGTTCCGTAGTACACCCGTGGATTAGACGTCAATGTACAAGTACTTCTTAATGATGCGAAATCGTTAACGACATACAAGTGAGCAGACGTTGACAGGTCGGCCACATAGAGTCGATGAGGGATCAACTAGCAAAATAGAATGTGGCGGTCACTAAATCAGTGGGGAGCCGTTCCGTAGTACACCCGTGGATGTGACGTCAATGTACAAGTACTTCTTAATGATGCGAAATCGTTAACGACATACAAGTGAGCAGACGTTGACAGGTCGGCCACATAGAGTCGATGAGGGATCAACTAGCAAAATAGAATGTGGCGGTCACTAAATCAGTGGGGAGCCGTTCCGTAGTACACCCGTGGATGCGACGTCAAGGTACAAGTACTTCTTAATGATGCGAAATCGTTAACGACATACAAGTGAGCAGACGTTGACAGGTCGGCCACATAGAGTCGATGAGGGATCAACTAGCAAAATAGAATGTGGCGGTCACTAAATCAGAGGGGAGCCGTTCCGTAGTACACCCGTTGATGCGACGTCAAGGTACAGGTACTTCTTAATGATGCGAAATCGTTAACGACATACAAGTGAGCAGACGTTGACAGGTCGGCCACATAGAGTCGATGAGGGATCAACTAGCAAAATAGAATGTGGCGGTCACTAAATCAGAGGGGAGCCGTTCCGTAGTACACCCGTGGATGCGACGTCAAGGTACAAGTACTTCTTAATGATGCGAAATCGTTAACGACATACAAGTGCGCAGACTTTGACAGGTAGGCCACATGGAGTCGATGAGGGATCAACTAGCAAAATAGAATGTGGCGGTCACTAAATCAGAGGGGAGCCGTTCCGTAGTACACCCGTGGATGCGACGTCAAGGTACAAGTACTTCTTAATGATGCGAAATCGTTAACGACATACAAGTGAGCAGACGTTGACAGGTCGGCCACATAGAGTCGATGAGGAATCAACTAGCAAAATAGAATGTGACGGTCACTAAATCAGAGGGGAGCCGTTCCGTAGTACACCCGTGGATGTGACGTCAAGGTACAAGTACTTCTTAATGATGCGAAATCGTTAACGACATACAAGTGCGCAGACTTTGACAGGTCGGCCACATAGAGTCGATGAGGGATCAACAAGCAAAATAGAATGTGGCGGTCACTAAATCAGAGGGGAGCCGTTCCGTAGTACACCCGTGGATGCGACGTCAAGGTACAAGTACTTCTTAATGATGCGAAATCGTTAACGACATACAAGTGAGCAGACGTTGACAGGTCGGCCACATAGAGTCGATGAGGAATCAACTAGCAAAAAAGAATGTGAAATTAACTATATCAGAGGGGAGCCGTTCCGTAGTACACCCGTGGATGTGACGTCAATGTACAAGTACTTCTTAATGATGCGAAATCGTTAACGACATACAAGTGAGCAGACGTTGACAGGTCGGCCACATAGGGTCGATGAGGGATCAACTAGCAAAATAGAATGTGGCGGTCACTAAATCAGAGGGGAGCCGTTCCGTAGTACACCCGTGGATGCGACGTCAATGTACAAGTACTTCTTAATGATGCGAAATCGTTAACGACATACAAGTGAGCAGACGTTGACAGGTCGGCCACATAGAGTCGATGAGGAATCAACTAGCAAAATAGAATGTGGCGGTCACTAAATCAGAGGGGAGCCGTTCCGTAGTACACCCGTGGATGCGACGTCAAGGTACAAGTACTTCTTAATGATGCGAAATCGTTAACGACATACAAGTGAGCAGACGTTGACAGGTCGGGCACATAGAGTCGATGAGGAATCAACTAGCAAAATAGAATTTGGCGGTCACTAAATCAGTGCGGAGCCTTTCCGTAGTACACCCGTGGATGCGACGTCAAGGTACAAGTACTTCTTAATGATGCGAAATCGTTAATGACATACAAGTGAGCAGACGTTGACAGGTCGGCCATATAGAGTCGGTGAGGGATCAACTAGCAAAATAGAATGTGGCGGTCACTAAATCAGAGGGGAGCCGTTCCGTAGTACACCCGTGGATGCGACGTCAAGGTACAAGTACTTCTTAATGATACGACATCGTTAACGACATACAAGTGAGCAGACGTTGACAGGTCGGCCACATAGAGTCGGTGAGGGATCAACTAGCAAAATAGAATGTGGCGGTCACTAAATCAGAGGGGAGCCGTTCCGTAGTACACCCGTTGATGCGACGTCAAGGTACAAGTACTTCTTAATGCCGCGAAATCGTTAACGACATACAAGTGAGCAGACGTTGACAGGTCGGCCACATAGAGTCGATGAGGAATCAACTAGCAAAATAGAATGTGGCGGTCACTAAATCAGAGGGGAGCCGTTCCGTAGTACACCCGTGGATGCGACGTCAAGGTACAAGTACTTCTTAATGATACGAAATCGATAACGACATACAAGTGAGCAGACGTTGACAGATCGGCCACATAGAGTCGATGAGGAATCAACTAGCAAAATAGAATGTGACGGTCACTAAATCTGAGGGGAGCCGTTCCGTAGTACACCCGTGGATGCGACGTCAAGGTACAAGTACTTCTTAATGATGCGAAATCGTTAAAGACATACAAGTGCTTAGACTTTGACAGGTCGGCCACATAGAGTCGATGAGGGATCAACTAGCAAAATAGAATGTGGCGGTCACTAAATCAGAGGGGAGCCGTTCCGTAGTACACCCGTGGATGTGACGTCAATGTACAAGTACTTCTTAATGATGCGAAATCGTTAACGACATACAAGTGCGCAGACTTTGACAGGTCGGCCACATAGAGTCGATGAGGGATCAACTAGCAAAATAGAATGTGGCGGTCACTAAATCAGAGGGGAGCTGTTCCGTAGTACACCCGTGGATGCGACGTCAAGGTACAAGTACTTCTTAATGATGCGAAATCGTTAACGACATACAAGTGAGCAGACGTTGACAGGTCGGCCACATAGAGTCGATGAGGAATCAACTAGCAAAAAAGAATGTGACGGTTACTATATCAGAGGGGAGCCGTTCCGTAGTACACCCGTGGATGTGACGTCAAGATACAAGTACTTCTTAATGATGCGAAATCGTTAACGACATACAAGTGCGCAGACTTTGACAGGTCGGCCACATAGAGTCGATGAGGGATTAACTAGCAAAATAGAATGTGGCGGTCACTAAATCAGAGGGGAGCCGTTCCGTAGTACACCCGTGGATGTGACGTCAAGGTACAAGTACTTCTTAATGATGCGAAATCGTTAACGACATACAAGTGCGCAGACGTTGACAGGTCGGCCACATAGAGTCGATGAGGGATCAACTAGCAAAATAGAATGTGGCGGTCACTAAATCAGAGGGGAGCCGTTCCGTAGTACACCCGTGGATGTGACGTCAATGTACAAGTACTTCTTAATGATGCGAAATCGTTAACGACATACAAGTGAGCAGACGTTGACAGGTCGGCCACATAGAGTCGATGAGGAATCAACTAGCAAAATAGAATGTGGCGGTCACTAAATCAGAGGGGAGCCGTTCCGTAGTACACCCGTGGATGCGACGTCAAGGTACAAGTACTTCTTAATGATGCGAAATCGTTAACGACATACAAGTGCGCAGACTTTGACAGGTCGGCCACATAGAGTCGATGAGGGATCAACTAGCAAAATAGAATGTGGCGGTCACTAAATCAGAGGGGAGCCGTTCCGCAGTACACCCGTGGATGCGGCGTCAAGGTACAAGTACTTCTTAATGATGCGAAATCGTTAACGACATACAAGTGAGCAGACGTTGACAGGTCGACCACATAGAGTCGATGAGGAATCAACTAGCAAAATAGAATGTGACGGTCACAAAATCAGAGGGGAGCCGTTCCGTAGTACACCCGTGGATTAGACGTCAATGTACAAGTACTTCTTAATGATGCGAAATCGTTAACGACATACAAGTGAGCAGACGTTGACAGGTCGGCCACATAGAGTCGATGAGGGATCAACTAGCAAAATAGAATGTGGCGGTCACTAAATCAGTGGGGAGCCGTTCCGTAGTACACCCGTGGATGTGACGTCAATGTACAAGTACTTCTTAATGATGCGAAATCGTTAACGACATACAAGTGAGCAGACGTTGACAGGTCGGCCACATAGAGTCGATGAGGGATCAACTAGCAAAATAGAATGTGGCGGTCACTAAATCAGTGGGGAGCCGTTCCGTAGTACACCCGTGGATGCGACGTCAAGGTACAAGTACTTCTTAATGATGCGAAATCGTTAACGACATACAAGTGAGCAGACGTTGACAGGTCGGCCACATAGAGTCGATGAGGGATCAACTAGCAAAATAGAATGTGGCGGTCACTAAATCAGAGGGGAGCCGTTCCGTAGTACACCCGTTGATGCGACGTCAAGGTACAGGTACTTCTTTATGATGCGAAATCGTTAACGACATACAAGTGAGCAGACGTTGACAGGTCGGCCACATAGAGTCGATGAGGGATCAACTAGCAAAATAGAATGTGGCGGTCACTAAATCAGAGGGGAGCCGTTCCGTAGTACACCCGTGGATGCGACGTCAAGGTACAAGTACTTCTTAATGATGCGAAATCGTTAACGACATACAAGTGCGCAGACTTTGACAGGTAGGCCACATGGAGTCGATGAGGGATCAACTAGCAAAATAGAATGTGGCGGTCACTAAATCAGAGGGGAGCCGTTCCGTAGTACACCCGTGGATGCGACGTCAAGGTACAAGTACTTCTTAATGATGCGAAATCGTTAACGACATACAAGTGAGCAGACGTTGACAGGTCGGCCACATAGAGTCGATGAGGAATCAACTAGCAAAATAGAATGTGACGGTCACTAAATCAGAGGGGAGCCGTTCCGTAGTACACCCGTGGATGCGACGTCAAGGTACAAGTACTTCTTAATGATGCGAAATCGTTAACGACATACAAGTGAGCAGACGTTGACAGGTCGGCCACATAGAGTCGATGAGGAATCAACTAGCAAAATAGAATTTGGCGGTCACTAAATCAGTGGGGAGCCTTTCCGTAGTACACCCGTGGATGCGACGTCAAGGTACAAGTACTTCTTAATGATGCGAAATCGTTAATGACATACAAGTGAGCAGACGTTGACAGGTCGTCCACATAGAGTCGGTGAGGGATCAACTAGCAAAATAGAATGTGGCGGTCACTAAATCAGAGGGGAGCCGTTCCGTAGTACACCCTTTGATGCGACGTCAAGGTACAAGTACTTCTTAATGACGCGAAATCGTTAACGACATACAAGTGAGTAGACGTTGACAGGTCGGCCACATAGAGTCGATGAGGAATCAACTAGCAAAATGGAATGTGGCGGTCACTAAATCAGAGGGGAGCCGTTCCGTAGTACACCCGTGGATGCGACGTCAAGGTACAAGTACTTCTTAATGATACGATATCGTTAACGACATACAAGTGAGCAGACGTTGACAGATCGGCCACATAGAGTCGATGAGGAATCAACTAGCAAAATAGAATGTGACGGTCACTAAATCTGAGGGGAGCCGTTCCGTAGTACACCCGTGGATGCGACGTCAAGGTACAAGTACTTCTTAATGATGCGAAATCGTTAACGACATACAAGTGCGCAGATTTTGACAGGTCGGCCACATAGAGTCGATGAGGGATCAACTAGCAAAATAGAATGTGGCGGTCACTAAATCAGAGGGGAGCCGTTCCGTAGTACACCCGTGGATGTGACGTCAATGTACAAGTACTTCTTAATGATGCGAAATCGTTAACGACATACAAGTGCGCAGACTTTGACAGGTCGGCCACATAGAGTCGATGAGGGATCAACTAGCAAAATAGAATGTGGCGGTCACTAAATCAGAGGGGAGCCGTTCCGTAGTACACCCGTGGATGCGAAGTCAAGGTACAAGTACTTCTTAATGATGCGAAATCGTTAACGAGATACAAGTGAGCAGACGTTGACAGGTCGGCCACATAGAGTCGATGAGGAATCAACTAGCAAAAAAGAATGTGACGGTTACTATATCAGAGGGGAGCCGTTCCGTAGTACTCCCGTGGATGTGACGTCAAGGTACAAGTACTTCTTAATGATGCGAAATCGTTAACGACATACAAGTGAGCAGACGTTGACAGGTCGGCCACATAGAGTCGATGAGGAATCAACTAGCAAAATAGAATGTGACGGTCACTAAATCAGAGGGGAGCCGTTCCGTAGTACACCCGTGGATGTGACGTCAAGGTACAAGTACTTCTTAATGATGCGAAATCGTTAACGACATACAAGTGCGCAGACTTTGACAGGTCGGCCACATAGAGTCGATGAGGGATCAACAAGCAAAATAGAATGTGGCGGTCACTAAATCAGAGGGGAGCCGTTCCGTAGTACACCCGTGGATGTGACGTCAATGTACAAGTACTTCTTAATGATGCGAAATCGTTAACGACATACAAGTGCGCAGACTTTGACAGGTCGGCCACATAGAGTCGATGAGGGATCAACTAGCAAAATAGAATGTGGCGGTCACTAAATCAGAAGGGAGCCGTTCCGTAGTACACCCGTGGATGTGACGTCAAGGTACAAGTACTTCTTAATGATGCGAAATCGTTAACGACATACAAGTGCGCAGACTTTGACAGGTCGGCCACATAGAGTCGATGAGGGATCAACTAGCAAAATAGAATGTGGCGGTCACTAAATCAGAGGGGAGCCGTTCCGTAGTACACCCGTGGATGTGACGTCAAGGTACAAGTACTTCTTAATGATGCGAAATCGTTAACGACATACAAGTGAGCAGACGTTGACAGGTCGGCCACATAGAGTCGATGAGGGATCAACTAGCAAAATAGAATGTGGCGGTCACTAAATCAGAGGGGAGCCGTTCCGTAGTACACCCGTGGATGCGACGTCAAGGTACAAGTACTTCTTAATGATGCGAAATCGTTAACGACATACAAGTGAGCAGACGTTGACAGGTCGGCCACATAGAGTCGATGAGGAATCAACTAGCAAAATAGAATGTGACGGTCACTAAATCAGAGGGGAGCCGTTCCGTAGTACACCCGTGGATGTGACGTCAATGTACAAGTACTTCTTAATGATGCGAAATCGTTAACGACATACAAGTGAGCAGACGTTGACAGGTCGGCCACATAGAGTCGATGAGGGATCAACTAGCAAAATAGAATGTGGCGGTCACTAAATCAGTGGGGAGCCGTTCCGTAGTACACCCGTGGATGCGACGTCAAGGTACAAGTACTTCTTAATGATGCGAAATCGTTAAAAACATACAAGTGAGCAGACGTTGACAGGTCGGCCACATAGAGTCGATGAGGGATCAACTAGCAAAATAGAATGTGGCGGTCACTAAATCAGAGGGGAGCCGTTCCGTAGTACACCCGTGGATGCGACGTCAAGGTACAAGTACTTCTTAATGATGCGAAATCGTTAACGACATACAAGTGAGCAGACGTTGACAGGTCGGCCACATAGAGTCGATGAGGAATCAACTAGCAAAAAAGAATGTGACGGTTACTATATCAGAGGGGAGCCGTTCCGTAGTACACCCGTGGATGTGACGTCAATGTACAAGTACTTCTTAATGATGCGAAATCGTTAACGACATACAAGTGAGCAGACGTTGACAGGTCGGCCACATAGGGTCGATGAGGGATCAACTAGCAAAATAGAATGTGGCGGTCACTAAATCAGAGGGGAGCCGTTCCGTAGTACACCCGTGGATGCGACGTCAATGTACAAGTACTTCTTAATGATGCGAAATCGTTAACGACATACAAGTGAGCAGACGTTGACAGGTCGGCCACATAGAGTCGATGAGGAATCAACTAGCAAAATAGAATGTGGCGGTCACTAAATCAGAGGGGAGCCGTTCCGTAGTACACCCGTGGATGCGACGTCAAGGTACAAGTACTTCTTAATGATGCGAAATCGTTAACGACATACAAGTGAGCAGACGTTGACAGGTCGGCCACATAGAGTCGATGAGGAATCAACTAGCAAAATAGAATGTGACGGTCACTAAATCAGAGGGGAGCCGTTCCGTAGTACACCCGTGGATGTGACGTCAATGTACAAGTACTTCTTAATGATGCGAAATCGTTAACGACATACAAGTGAGCAGACGTTGACAGGTCGGCCACATAGAGTCGATGAGGGATCAACTAGCAAAATAGAATGTGGCGGTCACTAAATCAGTGGGGAGCCGTTCCGTAGTACACCCGTGGATGCGACGTCAAGGTACAAGTACTTCTTAATGATGCGAAATCGTTAAAAACATACAAGTGAGCAGACGTTGACAGGTCGGCCACATAGAGTCGATGAGGGATCAACTAGCAAAATAGAATGTGGCGGTCACTAAATCAGAGGGGAGCCGTTCCGTAGTACACCCGTGGATGCGACGTCAAGGTACAAGTACTTCTTAATGATGCGAAATCGTTAACGACATACAAGTGAGCAGACGTTGACAGGTCGGCCACATAGAGTCGATGAGGAATCAACTAGCAAAAAAGAATGTGAAATTAACTATATCAGAGGGGAGCCGTTCCGTAGTACACCCGTGGATGTGACGTCAATGTACAAGTACTTCTTAATGATGCGAAATCGTTAACGACATACAAGTGAGCAGACGTTGACAGGTCGGCCACATAGGGTCGATGAGGGATCAACTAGCAAAATAGAATGTGGCGGTCACTAAATCAGAGGGGAGCCGTTCCGTAGTACACCCGTGGATGCGACGTCAATGTACAAGTACTTCTTAATGATGCGAAATCGTTAACGACATACAAGTGAGCAGACGTTGACAGGTCGGCCACATAGAGTCGATGAGGAATCAACTAGCAAAATAGAATGTGGCGGTCACTAAATCAGAGGGGAGCCGTTCCGTAGTACACCCGTGGATGCGACGTCAAGGTACAAGTACTTCTTAATGATGCGAAATCGTTAACGACATACAAGTGAGCAGACGTTGACAGGTCGGGCACATAGAGTCGATGAGGAATCAACTAGCAAAATAGAATTTGGCGGTCACTAAATCAGTGCGGAGCCTTTCCGTAGTACACCCGTGGATGCGACGTCAAGGTACAAGTACTTCTTAATGATGCGAAATCGTTAATGACATACAAGTGAGCAGACGTTGACAGGTCGGCCACATAGAGTCGGTGAGGGATCAACTAGCAAAATAGAATGTGGCGGTCACTAAATCAGAGGGGAGCCGTTCCGTAGTACACCCGTGGATGCGACGTCAAGGTACAAGTACTTCTTAATGATACGACATCGTTAACGACATACAAGTGAGCAGACGTTGACAGGTCGGCCACATAGAGTCGGTGAGGGATCAACTAGCAAAATAGAATGTGGCGGTCACTAAATCAGAGGGGAGCCGTTCCGTAGTACACCCGTTGATGCGACGTCAAGGTACAAGTACTTCTTAATGCCGCGAAATCGTTAACGACATACAAGTGAGCAGACGTTGACAGGTCGGCCACATAGAGTCGATGAGGAATCAACTAGCAAAATAGAATGTGGCGGTCACTAAATCAGAGGGGAGCCGTTCCGTAGTACACCCGTGGATGCGACGTCAAGGTACAAGTACTTCTTAATGATACGAAATCGATAACGACATACAAGTGAGCAGACGTTGACAGATCGGCCACATAGAGTCGATGAGGAATCAACTAGCAAAATAGAATGTGACGGTCACTAAATCTGAGGGGAGCCGTTCCGTAGTACACCCGTGGATGCGACGTCAAGGTACAAGTACTTCTTAATGATGCGAAATCGTTAAAGACATACAAGTGCTTAGACTTTGACAGGTCGGCCACATAGAGTCGATGAGGGATCAACTAGCAAAATAGAATGTGGCGGTCACTAAATCAGAGGGGAGCCGTTCCGTAGTACACCCGTGGATGTGACGTCAATGTACAAGTACTTCTTAATGATGCGAAATCGTTAACGACATACAAGTGCGCAGACTTTGACAGGTCGGCCACATAGAGTCGATGAGGGATCAACTAGCAAAATAGAATGTGGCGGTCACTAAATCAGAGGGGAGCTGTTCCGTAGTACACCCGTGGATGCGACGTCAAGGTACAAGTACTTCTTAATGATGCGAAATCGTTAACGACATACAAGTGAGCAGACGTTGACAGGTCGGCCACATAGAGTCGATGAGGAATCAACTAGCAAAAAAGAATGTGACGGTTACTATATCAGAGGGGAGCCGTTCCGTAGTACACCCGTGGATGTGACGTCAAGATACAAGTACTTCTTAATGATGCGAAATCGTTAACGACATACAAGTGCGCAGACTTTGACAGGTCGGCCACATAGAGTCGATGAGGGATTAACTAGCAAAATAGAATGTGGCGGTCACTAAATCAGAGGGGAGCCGTTCCGTAGTACACCCGTGGATGTGACGTCAAGGTACAAGTACTTCTTAATGATGCGAAATCGTTAACGACATACAAGTGCGCAGACGTTGACAGGTCGGCCACATAGAGTCGATGAGGGATCAACTAGCAAAATAGAATGTGGCGGTCACTAAATCAGAGGGGAGCCGTTCCGTAGTACACCCGTGGATGTGACGTCAATGTACAAGTACTTCTTAATGATGCGAAATCGTTAACGACATACAAGTGAGCAGACGTTGACAGGTCGGCCACATAGAGTCGATGAGGAATCAACTAGCAAAATAGAATGTGGCGGTCACTAAATCAGAGGGGAGCCGTTCCGTAGTACACCCGTGGATGCGACGTCAAGGTACAAGTACTTCTTAATGATGCGAAATCGTTAACGACATACAAGTGCGCAGACTTTGACAGGTCGGCCACATAGAGTCGATGAGGGATCAACTAGCAAAATAGAATGTGGCGGTCACTAAATCAGAGGGGAGCCGTTCCGCAGTACACCCGTGGATGCGGCGTCAAGGTACAAGTACTTCTTAATGATGCGAAATCGTTAACGACATACAAGTGAGCAGACGTTGACAGGTCGACCACATAGAGTCGATGAGGAATCAACTAGCAAAATAGAATGTGACGGTCACTAAATCAGAGGGGAGCCGTTCCGTAGTACACCCGTGGATTAGACGTCAATGTACAAGTACTTCTTAATGATGCGAAATCGTTAACGACATACAAGTGAGCAGACGTTGACAGGTCGGCCACATAGAGTCGATGAGGAATCAACTAGCAAAATAGAATGTGGCGGTCACTAAATCAGTGGGGAGCCGTTCCGTAGTACACCCGTGGATGTGACGTCAATGTACAAGTACTTCTTAATGATGCGAAATCGTTAACGACATACAAGTGAGCAGACGTTGACAGGTCGGCCACATAGAGTCGATGAGGGATCAACTAGCAAAATAGAATGTGGCGGTCACTAAATCAGTGGGGAGCCGTTCCGTAGTACACCCGTGGATGCGACGTCAAGGTACAAGTACTTCTTAATGATGCGAAATCGTTAACGACATACAAGTGAGCAGACGTTGACAGGTCGGCCACATAGAGTCGATGAGGGATCAACTAGCAAAATAGAATGTGGCGGTCACTAAATCAGAGGGGAGCCGTTCCGTAGTACACCCGTTGATGCGACGTCAAGGTACAGGTACTTCTTTATGATGCGAAATCGTTAACGACATACAAGTGAGCAGACGTTGACAGGTCGGCCACATAGAGTCGATGAGGGATCAACTAGCAAAATAGAATGTGGCGGTCACTAAATCAGAGGGGAGCCGTTCCGTAGTACACCCGTGGATGCGACGTCAAGGTACAAGTACTTCTTAATGATGCGAAATCGTTAACGACATACAAGTGCGCAGACTTTGACAGGTAGGCCACATGGAGTCGATGAGGGATCAACTAGCAAAATAGAATGTGGCGGTCACTAAATCAGAGGGGAGCCGTTCCGTAGTACACCCGTGGATGCGACGTCAAGGTACAAGTACTTCTTAATGATGCGAAATCGTTAACGACATACAAGTGAGCAGACGTTGACAGGTCGGCCACATAGAGTCGATGAGGAATCAACTAGCAAAATAGAATGTGACGGTCACTAAATCAGAGGGGAGCCGTTCCGTAGTACACCCGTGGATGCGACGTCAAGGTACAAGTACTTCTTAATGATGCGAAATCGTTAACGACATACAAGTGAGCAGACGTTGACAGGTCGGCCACATAGAGTCGATGAGGAATCAACTAGCAAAATAGAATTTGGCGGTCACTAAATCAGTGGGGAGCCTTTCCGTAGTACACCCGTGGATGCGACGTCAAGGTACAAGTACTTCTTAATGATGCGAAATCGTTAATGACATACAAGTGAGCAGACGTTGACAGGTCGTCCACATAGAGTCGGTGAGGGATCAACTAGCAAAATAGAATGTGGCGGTCACTAAATCAGAGGGGAGCCGTTCCGTAGTACACCCTTTGATGCGACGTCAAGGTACAAGTACTTCTTAATGACGCGAAATCGTTAACGACATACAAGTGAGCAGACGTTGACAGGTCGGCCACATAGAGTCGATGAGGAATCAACTAGCAAAATGGAATGTGGCGGTCACTAAATCAGAGGGGAGCCGTTCCGTAGTACACCCGTGGATGCGACGTCAAGGTACAAGTACTTCTTAATGATACGAAATCGTTAACGACATACAAGTGAGCAGACGTTGACAGATCGGCCACATAGAGTCGATGAGGAATCAACTAGCAAAATAGAATGTGACGGTCACTAAATCTGAGGGGAGCCGTTCCGTAGTACACCCGTGGATGCGACGTCAAGGTACAAGTACTTCTTAATGATGCGAAATCGTTAACGACATACAAGTGCGCAGATTTTGACAGGTCGGCCACATAGAGTCGATGAGGGATCAACTAGCAAAATAGAATGTGGCGGTCACTAAATCAGAGGGGAGCCGTTCCGTAGTACACCCGTGGATGTGACGTCAATGTACAAGTACTTCTTAATGATGCGAAATCGTTAACGACATACAAGTGCGCAGACTTTGACAGGTCGGCCACATAGAGTCGATGAGGGATCAACTAGCAAAATAGAATGTGGCGGTCACTAAATCAGAGGGGAGCCGTTCCGTAGTACACCCGTGGATGCGAAGTCAAGGTACAAGTACTTCTTAATGATGCGAAATCGTTAACGAGATACAAGTGAGCAGACGTTGACAGGTCGGCCACATAGAGTCGATGAGGAATCAACTAGCAAAAAAGAATGTGACGGTTACTATATCAGAGGGGAGCCGTTCCGTAGTACACCCGTGGATGTGACGTCAAGGTACAAGTACTTCTTAATGATGCGAAATCGTTAACGACATACAAGTGAGCAGACGTTGACAGGTCGGCCACATAGAGTCGATGAGGAATCAACTAGCAAAATAGAATGTGACGGTCACTAAATCAGAGGGGAGCCGTTCCGTAGTACACCCGTGGATGTGACGTCAAGGTACAAGTACTTCTTAATGATGCGAAATCGTTAACGACATACAAGTGCGCAGACTTTGACAGGTCGGCCACATAGAGTCGATGAGGGATCAACAAGCAAAATAGAATGTGGCGGTCACTAAATCAGAGGGGAGCCGTTCCGTAGTACACCCGTGGATGCGACGTCAAGGTACAAGTACTTCTTAATGATGCGAAATCGTTAACGACATACAAGTGAGCAGACGTTGACAGGTCGGCCACATAGAGTCGATGAGGAATCAACTAGCAAAAAAGAATGTGAAATTAACTATATCAGAGGGGAGCCGTTCCGTAGTACACCCGTGGATGTGACGTCAATGTACAAGTACTTCTTAATGATGCGAAATCGTTAACGACATACAAGTGAGCAGACGTTGACAGGTCGGCCACATAGGGTCGATGAGGGATCAACTAGCAAAATAGAATGTGGCGGTCACTAAATCAGAGGGGAGCCGTTCCGTAGTACACCCGTGGATGCGACGTCAATGTACAAGTACTTCTTAATGATGCGAAATCGTTAACGACATACAAGTGAGCAGACGTTGACAGGTCGGCCACATAGAGTCGATGAGGAATCAACTAGCAAAATAGAATGTGGCGGTCACTAAATCAGAGGGGAGCCGTTCCGTAGTACACCCGTGGATGCGACGTCAAGGTACAAGTACTTCTTAATGATGCGAAATCGTTAACGACATACAAGTGAGCAGACGTTGACAGGTCGGGCACATAGAGTCGATGAGGAATCAACTAGCAAAATAGAATTTGGCGGTCACTAAATCAGTGCGGAGCCTTTCCGTAGTACACCCGTGGATGCGACGTCAAGGTACAAGTACTTCTTAATGATGCGAAATCGTTAATGACATACAAGTGAGCAGACGTTGACAGGTCGGCCACATAGAGTCGGTGAGGGATCAACTAGCAAAATAGAATGTGGCGGTCACTAAATCAGAGGGGAGCCGTTCCGTAGTACACCCGTGGATGCGACGTCAAGGTACAAGTACTTCTTAATGATACGACATCGTTAACGACATACAAGTGAGCAGACGTTGACAGGTCGGCCACATAGAGTCGGTGAGGGATCAACTAGCAAAATAGAATGTGGCGGTCACTAAATCAGAGGGGAGCCGTTCCGTAGTACACCCGTTGATGCGACGTCAAGGTACAAGTACTTCTTAATGCCGCGAAATCGTTAACGACATACAAGTGAGCAGACGTTGACAGGTCGGCCACATAGAGTCGATGAGGAATCAACTAGCAAAATAGAATGTGGCGGTTACTATATCAGAGGGGAGCCGTTCCGTAGTACTCCCGTGGATGTGACGTCAAGGTACAAGTACTTCTTAATGATGCGAAATCGTTAACGACATACAAGTGAGCAGACGTTGGCAGGTCGGCCACATAGAGTCGATGAGGAATCAACTAGCAAAATAGAATGTGACGGTCACTAAATCAGAGGGGAGCCGTTCCGTAGTACACCCGTGGATGTGACGTCAAGGTACAAGTACTTCTTAATGATGCGAAATCGTTAACGACATACAAGTGCGCAGACGTTGACAGGTCGGCCACATAGAGTCGATGAGGAATCAACTAGCAAAAAAGAATGTGACGGTTACTATATCAGAGGGGAGCCGTTCCGTAGTACACCCGTGGATGTGACGTCAAGATACAAGTACTTCTTAATGATGCGAAATCGTTAACGACATACAAGTGCGCAGACTTTGACAGGTCGGCCACATAGAGTCGATGAGGGATTAACTAGCAAAATAGAATGTGGCGGTCACTAAATCAGAGGGGAGCCGTTCCGTAGTACACCCGTGGATGTGACGTCAAGGTACAAGTACTTCTTAATGATGCGAAATCGTTAACGACATACAAGTGCGCAGACGTTGACAGGTCGGCCACATAGAGTCGATGAGGGATCAACTAGCAAAATAGAATGTGGCGGTCACTAAATCAGAGGGGAGCCGTTCCGTAGTACACCCGTGGATGTGACGTCAATGTACAAGTACTTCTTAATGATGCGAAATCGTTAACGACATACAAGTGAGCAGACGTTGACAGGTCGGCCACATAGAGTCGATGAGGAATCAACTAGCAAAATAGAATGTGGCGGTCACTAAATCAGAGGGGAGCCGTTCCGTAGTACACCCGTGGATGCGACGTCAAGGTACAAGTACTTCTTAATGATGCGAAATCGTTAACGACATACAAGTGCGCAGACTTTGACAGGTCGGCCACATAGAGTCGATGAGGGATCAACTAGCAAAATAGAATGTGGCGGTCACTAAATCAGAGGGGAGCCGTTCCGCAGTACACCCGTGGATGCGGCGTCAAGGTACAAGTACTTCTTAATGATGCGAAATCGTTAACGACATACAAGTGAGCAGACGTTGACAGGTCGACCACATAGAGTCGATGAGGAATCAACTAGCAAAATAGAATGTGACGGTCACTAAATCAGAGGGGAGCCGTTCCGTAGTACACCCGTGGATTAGACGTCAATGTACAAGTACTTCTTAATGATGCGAAATCGTTAACGACATACAAGTGAGCAGACGTTGACAGGTCGGCCACATAGAGTCGATGAGGGATCAACTAGCAAAATAGAATGTGGCGGTCACTAAATCAGTGGGGAGCCGTTCCGTAGTACACCCGTGGATGTGACGTCAATGTACAAGTACTTCTTAATGATGCGAAATCGTTAACGACATACAAGTGAGCAGACGTTGACAGGTCGGCCACATAGAGTCGATGAGGGATCAACTAGCAAAATAGAATGTGGCGGTCACTAAATCAGTGGGGAGCCGTTCCGTAGTACACCCGTGGATGCGACGTCAAGGTACAAGTACTTCTTAATGATGCGAAATCGTTAACGACATACAAGTGAGCAGACGTTGACAGGTCGGCCACATAGAGTCGATGAGGGATCAACTAGCAAAATAGAATGTGGCGGTCACTAAATCAGAGGGGAGCCGTTCCGTAGTACACCCGTTGATGCGACGTCAAGGTACAGGTACTTCTTTATGATGCGAAATCGTTAACGACATACAAGTGAGCAGACGTTGACAGGTCGGCCACATAGAGTCGATGAGGGATCAACTAGCAAAATAGAATGTGGCGGTCACTAAATCAGAGGGGAGCCGTTCCGTAGTACACCCGTGGATGCGACGTCAAGGTACAAGTACTTCTTAATGATGCGAAATCGTTAACGACATACAAGTGCGCAGACTTTGACAGGTAGGCCACATGGAGTCGATGAGGGATCAACTAGCAAAATAGAATGTGGCGGTCACTAAATCAGAGGGGAGCCGTTCCGTAGTACACCCGTGGATGCGACGTCAAGGTACAAGTACTTCTTAATGATGCGAAATCGTTAACGACATACAAGTGAGCAGACGTTGACAGGTCGGCCACATAGAGTCGATGAGGAATCAACTAGCAAAATAGAATGTGACGGTCACTAAATCAGAGGGGAGCCGTTCCGTAGTACACCCGTGGATGCGACGTCAAGGTACAAGTACTTCTTAATGATGCGAAATCGTTAACGACATACAAGTGAGCAGACGTTGACAGGTCGGCCACATAGAGTCGATGAGGAATCAACTAGCAAAATAGAATTTGGCGGTCACTAAATCAGTGGGGAGCCTTTCCGTAGTACACCCGTGGATGCGACGTCAAGGTACAAGTACTTCTTAATGATGCGAAATCGTTAATGACATACAAGTGAGCAGACGTTGACAGGTCGTCCACATAGAGTCGGTGAGGGATCAACTAGCAAAATAGAATGTGGCGGTCACTAAATCAGAGGGGAGCCGTTCCGTAGTACACCCTTTGATGCGACGTCAAGGTACAAGTACTTCTTAATGACGCGAAATCGTTAACGACATACAAGTGAGCAGACGTTGACAGGTCGGCCACATAGAGTCGATGAGGAATTAACTAGCAAAATGGAATGTGGCGGTCACTAAATCAGAGGGGAGCCGTTCCGTAGTACACCCGTGGATGCGACGTCAAGGTACAAGTACTTCTTAATGATACGAAATCGTTAACGACATACAAGTGAGCAGACGTTGACAGATCGGCCACATAGAGTCGATGAGGAATCAACTAGCAAAATAGAATGTGACGGTCACTAAATCTGAGGGGAGCCGTTCCGTAGTACACCCGTGGATGCGACGTCAAGGTACAAGTACTTCTTAATGATGCGAAATCGTTAACGACATACAAGTGCGCAGATTTTGACAGGTCGGCCACATAGAGTCGATGAGGGATCAACTAGCAAAATAGAATGTGGCGGTCACTAAATCAGAGGGGAGCCGTTCCGTAGTACACCCGTGGATGTGACGTCAATGTACAAGTACTTCTTAATGATGCGAAATCGTTAACGACATACAAGTGCGCAGACTTTGACAGGTCGGCCACATAGAGTCGATGAGGGATCAACTAGCAAAATAGAATGTGGCGGTCACTAAATCAGAGGGGAGCCGTTCCGTAGTACACCCGTGGATGCGAAGTCAAGGTACAAGTACTTCTTAATGATGCGAAATCGTTAACGAGATACAAGTGAGCAGACGTTGACAGGTCGGCCACATAGAGTCGATGAGGAATCAACTAGCAAAAAAGAATGTGACGGTTACTATATCAGAGGGGAGCCGTTCCGTAGTACTCCCGTGGATGTGACGTCAAGGTACAAGTACTTCTTAATGATGCGAAATCGTTAACGACATACAAGTGAGCAGACGTTGACAGGTCGGCCACATAGAGTCGATGAGGAATCAACTAGCAAAATAGAATGTGACGGTCACTAAATCAGAGGGGAGCCGTTCCGTAGTACACCCGTGGATGTGACGTCAAGGTACAAGTACTTCTTAATGATGCGAAATCGTTAACGACATACAAGTGCGCAGACATTGACAGGTCGGCCACATAGAGTCGATGAGGGATCAACAAGCAAAATAGAATGTGGCGGTCACTAAATCAGAGGGGAGCCGTTCCGTAGTACACCCGTGGATGTGACGTCAATGTACAAGTACTTCTTAATGATGCGAAATCGTTAACGACATACAAGTGCGCAGACTTTGACAGGTCGGCCACATAGAGTCGATGAGGGATCAACTAGCAAAATAGAATGTGGCGGTCACTAAATCAGAAGGGAGCCGTTCCGTAGTACACCCGTGGATGTGACGTCAAGGTACAAGTACTTCTTAATGATGCGAAATCGTTAACGACATACAAGTGCGCAGACTTTGACAGGTCGGCCACATAGAGTCGATGAGGGATCAACTAGCAAAATAGAATGTGGCGGTCACTAAATCAGAGGGGAGCCGTTCCGTAGTACACCCGTGGATGTGACGTCAAGGTACAAGTACTTCTTAATGATGCGAAATCGTTAACGACATACAAGTGAGCAGACGTTGACAGGTCGGCCACATAGAGTCGATGAGGGATCAACTAGCAAAATAGAATGTGGCGGTCACTAAATCAGAGGGGAGCCGTTCCGTAGTACACCCGTGGATGCGACGTCAAGGTACAAGTACTTCTTAATGATGCGAAATCGTTAACGACATACAAGTGAGCAGACGTTGACAGGTCGGCCACATAGAGTCGATGAGGAATCAACTAGCAAAATAGAATGTGACGGTCACTAAATCAGAGGGGAGCCGTTCCGTAGTACACCCGTGGATGTGACGTCAATGTACAAGTACTTCTTAATGATGCGAAATCGTTAACGACATACAAGTGAGCAGACGTTGACAGGTCGGCCACATAGAGTCGATGAGGGATCAACTAGCAAAATAGAATGTGGCGGTCACTAAATCAGTGGGGAGCCGTTCCGTAGTACACCCGTGGATGCGACGTCAAGGTACAAGTACTTCTTAATGATGCGAAATCGTTAAAAACATACAAGTGAGCAGACGTTGACAGGTCGGCCACATAGAGTCGATGAGGGATCAACTAGCAAAATAGAATGTGGCGGTCACTAAATCAGAGGGGAGCCGTTCCGTAGTACACCCGTGGATGCGACATCAAGGTATAAGTACTTCTTAATGATGCGAAATCGTTAACGACATACAAGTGCGCAGACTTTGACAGGTCGGCCACATAGAGTCGATGAGGGATCAACTAGCAAAATAGAATGTGGCGGTCACTAAATCAGAGGGGAGCCGTTCCGTAGTACACCCGTGGATGTGACGTCAAGGAACAAGTACTTCTTAATGATGCGAAATCGTTAACGACATACAAGTGCGCAGACTTTGACAGGTCGGCCACATAGAGTCGATGAGGGATCAACTAGCAAAATAGAATGTGGCGGTCACTAAATCAGAGGGGAGCCGTTCCGTAGTACACCCGTGGATGCGAAGTCAAGGTACAAGTACTTCTTAATGATGCGAAATCGTTAACGAGATACAAGTGAGCAGACGTTGACAGGTCGGCCACATAGAGTCGATGAGGAATCAACTAGCAAAAAAGAATGTGACGGTTACTATATCAGAGGGGAGCCGTTCCGTAGTACACCCGTGGATGTGACGTCAAGGTACAAGTACTTCTTAATGATGCGAAATCGTTAACGACATACAAGTGAGCAGACGTTGACAGGTCGGCCACATAGAGTCGATGAGGAATCAACTAGCAAAATAGAATGTGACGGTCACTAAATCAGAGGGGAGCCGTTCCGTAGTACACCCGTGGATGTGACGTCAAGGTACAAGTACTTCTTAATGATGCGAAATCGTTAACGACATACAAGTGCGCAGACTTTGACAGGTCGGCCACATAGAGTCGATGAGGGATCAACAAGCAAAATAGAATGTGGCGGTCACTAAATCAGAGGGGAGCCGTTCCGTAGTACACCCGTGGATGTGACGTCAAGGTACAAGTACTTCTTAATGATGCGAAATCGTTAACGACATACAAGTGAGCAGACGTTGACAGGTCGGCCACATAGAGTCGATGAGGGATCAACTAGCAAAATAGAATGTGGCGGTCACTAAATCAGAGGGGAGCCGTTCCGTAGTACACCCGTGGATGCGACGTCAAGGTACAAGTACTTCTTAATGATGCGAAATCGTTAACGACATACAAGTGAGCAGACGTTGACAGGTCGGCCACATAGAGTCGATGAGGAATCAACTAGCAAAATAGAATGTGACGGTCACTAAATCAGAGGGGAGCCGTTCCGTAGTACACCCGTGGATGTGACGTCAATGTACAAGTACTTCTTAATGATGCGAAATCGTTAACGACATACAAGTGAGCAGACGTTGACAGGTCGGCCACATAGGGTCGATGAGGGATCAACTAGCAAAATAGAATGTGGCGGTCACTAAATCAGAGGGGAGCCGTTCCGTAGTACACCCGTGGATGCGACGTCAATGTACAAGTACTTCTTAATGATGCGAAATCGTTAACGACATACAAGTGAGCAGACGTTGACAGGTCGGCCACATAGAGTCGATGAGGAATCAACTAGCAAAATAGAATGTGGCGGTCACTAAATCAGAGGGGAGCCGTTCCGTAGTACACCCGTGGATGCGACGTCAAGGTACAAGTACTTCTTAATGATGCGAAATCGTTAACGACATACAAGTGAGCAGACGTTGACAGGTCGGGCACATAGAGTCGATGAGGAATCAACTAGCAAAATAGAATTTGGCGGTCACTAAATCAGTGGGGAGCCTTTCCGTAGTACACCCGTGGATGCGACGTCAATGTACAAGTACTTCTTAATGATGCGAAATCGTTAACGACATACAAGTGCGCAGACTTTGACAGGTCGGCCACATAGAGTCGAAGAGGGATCAACTAGCAAAATAGAATGTGGCGGTCACTAAATCAGAGGGGAGCCGTTCCGTAGTACACCCGTGGATGCGAAGTCAAGGTACAAGTACTTCTTAATGATGCGAAATCGTTAACGAGATACAAGTGAGCAGACGTTGACAGGTCGGCCACATAGAGTCTATGAGGAATCAACTAGCAAAAAAGAATGTGACGGTTACTATATCAGAGGGGAGCCGTTCCGTAGTACACCCGTGGATGTGACGTCAAGGTACAAGTACTTCTTAATGATGCGAAATCGTTAACGACATACAAGTGAGCAGACGTTGACAGGTCGGCCACATAGAGTCGATGAGGAATCAACTAGCAAAATAGAATGTGACGGTCACTAAATCAGAGGGGAGCCGTTCCGTAGTACACCCGTGGATGTGACGTCAAGGTACAAGTACTTCTTAATGATGCGAAATCGTTAACGACATACAAGTGCGCAGACTTTGACAGGTCGGCCACATAGAGTCGATGAGGGATCAACAAGCAAAATAGAATGTGGCGGTCACTAAATCAGAGGGGAGCCGTTCCGTAGTACACCCGTGGATGTGACGTCAATGTACAAGTACTTCTTAATGATGCGAAATCGTTAACGACATACAAGTGCGCAGACTTTGACAGGTCGGCCACATAGAGTCGATGAGGGATCAACTAGCAAAATAGAATGTGGCGGTCACTAAATCAGAAGGGAGCCGTTCCGTAGTACACCCGTGGATGCGACGTCAAGGTACAAGTACTTCTTAATGATGCGAAATCGTTAACGACATACAAGTGAGCAGACGTTGACAGGTCGGCCACATAGAGTCGATGAGGAATCAACTAGCAAAATAGAATGTGACGGTCACTAAATCAGAGGGGAGCCGTTCCGTAGTACACCCGTGGATGCGACGTCAAGGTACAAGTACTTCTTAATGATGCGAAATCGTTAACGACATACAAGTGAGCAGACGTTGACAGGTCGGCCACATAGAGTCGATGAGGAATCAACTAGCAAAATAGAATTTGGCGGTCACTAAATCAGTGGGGAGCCTTTCCGTAGTACACCCGTGGATGCGACGTCAAGGTACAAGTACTTCTTAATGATGCGAAATCGTTAATGACATACAAGTGAGCAGACGTTGACAGGTCGTCCACATAGAGTCGGTGAGGGATCAACTAGCAAAATAGAATGTGGCGGTCACTAAATCAGAGGGGAGCCGTTCCGTAGTACACCCTTTGATGCGACGTCAAGGTACAAGTACTTCTTAATGACGCGAAATCGTTAACGACATACAAGTGAGCAGACGTTGACAGGTCGGCCACATAGAGTCGATGAGGAATCAACTAGCAAAATGGAATGTGGCGGTCACTAAATCAGAGGGGAGCCGTTCCGTAGTACACCCGTGGATGCGACGTCAAGGTACAAGTACTTCTTAATGATACGAAATCGTTAACGACATACAAGTGAGCAGACGTTGACAGATCGGCCACATAGAGTCGATGAGGAATCAACTAGCAAAATAGAATGTGGCGGTCACTAAATCTGAGGGGAGCCGTTCCGTAGTACACCCGTGGATGCGACGTCAAGGTACAAGTACTTCTTAATGATGCGAAATCGTTAACGACATACAAGTGCGCAGATTTTGACAGGTCGGCCACATAGAGTCGATGAGGGATCAACTAGCAAAATAGAATGTGGCGGTCACTAAATCAGAGGGGAGCCGTTCCGTAGTACACCCGTGGATGTGACGTCAATGTACAAGTACTTCTTAATGATGCGAAATCGTTAACGACATACAAGTGCGCAGACTTTGACAGGTCGGCCACATAGAGTCGATGAGGGATCAACTAGCAAAATAGAATGTGGCGGTCACTAAATCAGAGGGGAGCCGTTCCGTAGTACACCCGTGGATGCGAAGTCAAGGTACAAGTACTTCTTAATGATGCGAAATCGTTAACGAGATACAAGTGAGCAGACGTTGACAGGTCGGCCACATAGAGTCGATGAGGAATCAACTAGCAAAAAAGAATGTGACGGTTACTATATCAGAGGGGAGCCGTTCCGTAGTACACCCGTGGATGTGACGTCAAGGTACAAGTACTTCTTAATGATGCGAAATCGTTAACGACATACAAGTGAGCAGACGTTGACAGGTCGGCCACATAGAGTCGATGAGGAATCAACTAGCAAAATAGAATGTGACGGTCACTAAATCAGAGGGGAGCCGTTCCGTAGTACACCCGTGGATGTGACGTCAAGGTACAAGTACTTCTTAATGATGCGAAATCGTTAACGACATACAAGTGCGCAGACTTTGACAGGTCGGCCACATAGAGTCGATGAGGGATCAACAAGCAAAATAGAATGTGGCGGTCACTAAATCAGAGGGGAGCCGTTCCGTAGTACACCCGTGGATGTGACGTCAATGTACAAGTACTTCTTAATGATGCGAAATCGTTAACGACATACAAGTGCGCAGACTTTGACAGGTCGGCCACATAGAGTCGATGAGGGATCAACTAGCAAAATAGAATGTGGCGGTCACTAAATCAGAAGGGAGCCGTTCCGTAGTACACCCGTGGATGTGACGTCAAGGTACAAGTACTTCTTAATGATGCGAAATCGTTAACGACATACAAGTGCGCAGACTTTGACAGGTCGGCCACATAGAGTCGATGAGGGATCAACTAGCAAAATAGAATGTGGCGGTCACTAAATCAGAGGGGAGCCGTTCCGTAGTACACCCGTGGATGTGACGTCAAGGTACAAGTACTTCTTAATGATGCGAAATCGTTAACGACATACAAGTGAGCAGACGTTGACAGGTCGGCCACATAGAGTCGATGAGGGATCAACTAGCAAAATAGAATGTGGCGGTCACTAAATCAGAGGGGAGCCGTTCCGTAGTACACCCGTGGATGCGACGTCAAGGTACAAGTACTTCTTAATGATGCGAAATCGTTAACGACATACAAGTGAGCAGACGTTGACAGGTCGGCCACATAGAGTCGATGAGGAAGCAACTAGCAAAATAGAATGTGACGGTCACTAAATCAGAGGGGAGCCGTTCCGTAGTACACCCGTGGATGTGACGTCAATGTACAAGTACTTCTTAATGATGCGAAATCGTTAACGACATACAAGTGAGCAGACGTTGACAGGTCGGCCACATAGAGTCGATGAGGGATCAACTAGCAAAATAGAATGTGGCGGTCACTAAATCAGTGGGGAGCCGTTCCGTAGTACACCCGTGGATGCGACGTCAAGGTACAAGTACTTCTTAATGATGCGAAATCGTTAAAAACATACAAGTGAGCAGACGTTGACAGGTCGGCCACATAGAGTCGATGAGGGATCAACTAGCAAAATAGAATGTGGCGGTCACTAAATCAGAGGGGAGCCGTTCCGTAGTACACCCGTGGATGCGACGTCAAGGTACAAGTACTTCTTAATGATGCGAAATCGTTAACGACATACAAGTGAGCAGACGTTGACAGGTCGGCCACATAGAGTCGATGAGGAATCAACTAGCAAAAAAGAATGTGACGGTTACTATATCAGAGGGGAGCCGTTCCGTAGTACACCCGTGGATGTGACGTCAATGTACAAGTACTTCTTAATGATGCGAAATCGTTAACGACATACAAGTGAGCAGACGTTGACAGGTCGGCCACATAGGGTCGATGAGGGATCAACTAGCAAAATAGAATGTGGCGGTCACTAAATCAGAGGGGAGCCGTTCCGTAGTACACCCGTGGATGCGACGTCAATGTACAAGTACTTCTTAATGATGCGAAATCGTTAACGACATACAAGTGAGCAGACGTTGACAGGTCGGCCACATAGAGTCGATGAGGAATCAACTAGCAAAATAGAATGTGGCGGTCAATAAATCAGAGGGGAGCCGTTCCGTAGTACACCCGTGGATGCGACGTCAAGGTACAAGTACTTCTTAATGATGCGAAATCGTTAACGACATACAAGTGAGCAGACGTTGACAGGTCGGGCACATAGAGTCGATGAGGAATCAACTAGCAAAATAGAATTTGGCGGTCACTAAATCAGTGGGGAGCCTTTCCGTAGTACACCCGTGGATGCGACGTCAAGGTACAAGTACTTCTTAATGATGCGAAATCGTTAATGACATACAAGTGAGCAGACGTTGACAGGTCGGCCACATAGAGTCGGTGAGGGATCAACTAGCAAAATAGAATGTGGCGGTCACTAAATCAGAGTGGAGCCGTTCCGTAGTACACCCGTTGATGCGACGTCAAGGTACAAGTACTTCTTAATGACGCGAAATCGTTAACGACATACAAGTGAGCAGACGTTGACAGGTCGGCCACATAGAGTCGATGAGGAATCAACTAGCAAAATAGAATGTGACGGTCACTAAATCTGAGGGGAGCCGTTCCGTAGTACACCCGTGGATGCGACGTCAAGGTACAAGTACTTCTTAATGATGCGAAATCGTTAACGACATACAAGTGCGCAGATTTTGACAGGTCGGCCACATAGAGTCGATGAGGGATCAACTAGTAAAATAGAATGTGGCGGTCACTAAATCAGAGGGGAGCCGTTCCGTAGTACACCCGTGGATGTGACGTCAATGTACAAGTACTTCTTAATGATGCGAAATCGTTAACGACATACAAGTGCGCAGACTTTGACAGGTCGGCCACATAGAGTCGATGAGGGATCAACTAGCAAAATAGAATGTGGCGGTCACTAAATCAGAGGGGAGCCGTTCCGTAGTACACCCGTGGATGCGAAGTCAAGGTACAAGTACTTCTTAATGATGCGAAATCGTTAACGAGATACAAGTGAGCAGACGTTGACAGGTCGGCCACATAGAGTCGATGAGGAATCAACTAGCAAAAAAGAATGTGACGGTTACTATATCAGAGGGGAGCCGTTCCGTAGTACACCCGTGGATGTGACGTCAAGGTACAAGTACTTCTTAATGATGCGAAATCGTTAACGACATACAAGTGAGCAGACGTTGACAGGTCGGCCACATAGAGTCGATGAGGAATCAACTAGCAAAATAGAATGTGACGGTCACTAAATCAGAGGGGAGCCGTTCCGTAGTACACCCGTGGATGTGACGTCAAGGTACAAGTACTTCTTAATGATGCGAAATCGTTAACGACATACAAGTGAGCAGACGTTGACAGGTCGGCCACATAGAGTCGATGAGGAATCAACTAGCAAAATAGAATGTGACGGTCACTAAATCAGAGGGGAGCCGTTCCGTAGTACACCCGTGGATGTGACGTCAAGGTACAAGTACTTCTTAATGATGCGAAATCGTTAACGACATACAAGTGCGCAGACTTTGACAGGTCGGCCACATAGAGTCGATGAGGGATCAACAAGCAAAATAGAATGTGGCGGTCACTAAATCAGAGGGGAGCCGTTCCGTAGTACACCCGTGGATGTGACGTCAATGTACAAGTACTTCTTAATGATGCGAAATCGTTAACGACATACAAGTGCGCAGACTTTGACAGGTCGGCCACATAGAGTCGATGAGGGATCAACTAGCAAAATAGAATGTGACGGTCACTAAATCAGAAGGGAGCCGTTCCGTAGTACACCCGTGGATGTGACGTCAAGGTACAAGTACTTCTTAATGATGCGAAATCGTTAACGACATACAAGTGCGCAGACTTTGACAGGTCGGCCACATAGAGTCGATTAGGGATCAACTAGCAAAATAGAATGTGGCGGTCACTAAATCAGAGGGGAGCCGTTCCGTAGTACACCCGTGGATGTGACGTCAAGGTACAAGTACTTCTTAATGATGCGAAATCGTTAACGACATACAAGTGAGCAGACGTTGACAGGTCGGCCACATAGAGTCGATGAGGGATCAACTAGCAAAATAGAATGTGGCGGTCACTAAATCAGAGGGGAGCCGTTCCGTAGTACACCCGTGGATGCGACGTCAAGGTACAAGTACTTCTTAATGATGCGAAATCGTTAACGACATACAAGTGAGCAGACGTTGACAGGTCGGCCACATAGAGTCGATGAGGAATCAACTAGCAAAATAGAATGTGACGGTCACTAAATCAGAGGGGAGCCGTTCCGTAGTACACCCGTGGATGTGACGTCAATGTACAAGTACTTCTTAATGATGCGAAATCGTTAACGACATACAAGTGAGCAGACGTTGACAGGTCGGCCACATAGAGTCGATGAGGGATCAACTAGCAAAATAGAATGTGGCGGTCACTAAATCAGTGGGGAGCCGTTCCGTAGTACACCCGTGGATGCGACGTCAAGGTACAAGTACTTCTTAATGATGCGAAATCGTTAAAAACATACAAGTGAGCAGACGTTGACAGGTCGGCCACATAGAGTCGATGAGGGATCAACTAGCAAAATAGAATGTGGCGGTCACTAAATCAGAGGGGAGCCGTTCCGTAGTACACCCGTGGATGCGACGTCAAGGTACAAGTACTTCTTAATGATGCGAAATCGTTAACGACATACAAGTGAGCAGACGTTGACAGGTCGGCCACATAGAGTCGATGAGGAATCAACTAGCAAAAAAGAATGTGACGGTTACTATATCAGAGGGGAGCCGTTCCGTAGTACACCCGTGGATGTGACGTCAATGTACAAGTACTTCTTAATGATGCGAAATCGTTAACGACATACAAGTGAGCAGACGTTGACAGGTCGGCCACATAGGGTCGATGAGGGATCAACTAGCAAAATAGAATGTGGCGGTCACTAAATCAGAGGGGAGCCGTTCCGTAGTACACCCGTGGATGCGACGTCAATGTACAAGTACTTCTTAATGATGCGAAATCGTTAACGACATACAAGTGAGCAGACGTTGACAGGTCGGCCACATAGAGTCGATGAGGAATCAACTAGCAAAATAGAATGTGGCGGTCACTAAATCAGAGGGGAGCCGTTCCGTAGTACACCCGTGGATGCGACGTCAAGGTACAAGTACTTCTTAATGATGCGAAATCGTTAACGACATACAAGTGAGCAGACGTTGACAGGTCGGGCACATAGAGTCGATGAGGAATCAACTAGCAAAATAGAATTTGGCGGTCACTAAATCAGTGGGGAGCCTTTCCGTAGTACACCCGTGGATGCGACGTCAAGGTACAAGTACTTCTTAATGATTCGAAATCGTTAATGACATACAAGTGAGCAGACGTTGACAGGTCGGCCACATAGAGTCGGTGAGGGATCAACTAGCAAAATAGAATGTGGCGGTCACTAAATCAGAGTGGAGCCGTTCCGTAGTACACCCGTTGATGCGACGTCAAGGTACAAGTACTTCTTAATGACGCGAAATCGTTAACGACATACAAGTGAGCAGACGTTGACAGGTCGGCCACATAGAGTCGATGAGGAATCAACTAGCAAAATAGAATGTGGCGGTCACTAAATCAGAGGGGAGCCGTTCCGTAGTACACCCGTGGATGCGACGTCAAGGTACAAGTACTTCTTAATGATACGACATCGTTAACGACATACAAGTGAGCAGACGTTGACAGGTCGGCCACATAGAGTCGGTGAGGGATCAACTAGCAAAATAGAATGTGGCGGTCACTAAATCAGAGGGGAGCCGTTCCGTAGTACACCCGTTGATGCGACGTCAAGGTACAAGTACTTCTTAATGCCGCGAAATCGTTAACGACATACAAGTGAGCAGACGTTGACAGGTCGGCCACATAGAGTCGATGAGGAATCAACTAGCAAAATAGAATGTGGCGGTCACTAAATCAGAGGGGAGCCGTTCCGTAGTACACCCGTGGATGCGACGTCAAGGTACAAGTACTTCTTAATGATACGAAATCGATAACGACATACAAGTGAGCAGACGTTGACAGATCGGCCACATAGAGTCGATGAGGAATCAACTAGCAAAATAGAATGTGACGGTCACTAAATCTGAGGGGAGCCGTTCCGTAGTACACCCGTGGATGCGACGTCAAGGTACAAGTACTTCTTAAAGATGCGAAATCGTTAAAGACATACAAGTGCGCAGACTTTGACAGGTCGGCCACATAGAGTCGATGAGGGATCAACTAGCAAAATAGAATGTGGCGGTCACTAAATCAGAGGGGAGCCGTTCCGTAGTACACCCATGGATGTGACGTCAATGTACAAGTACTTCTTAATGATGCGAAATCGTTAACGACATACAAGTGCGCAGACTTTGACAGGTCGGCCACATAGAGTCGATGAGGGATCAACTAGCAAAATAGAATGTGGCGGTCACTAAATCAGAGGGGAGCTGTTCCGTAGTACACCCGTGGATGCGACGTCAAGGTACAAGTACTTCTTAATAATGCGAAATCGTTAACGACATACAAGTGAGCAGACGTTGACAGGCCGGCCACATAGAGTCGATGAGGAATCAACTAGCAAAAAAGAATGTGACGGTTACTATATCAGAGGGGAGCCGTTCCGTAGTACACCCGTGGATGTGACGTCAAGATACAAGTACTTCTTAATGATGCGAAATCGTTAACGACATACAAGTGCGCAGACTTTGACAGGTCGGCCACATAGAGTCGATGAGGGATCAACTAGCAAAATAGAATGTGGCGGTCACTAAATCAGAGGGGAGCCGTTCCCTAGTACACCCGTGGATGTGACGTCAAGGTACAAGTACTTCTTAATGATGCGAAATCGTTAACGACATACAAGTGCGCAGACGTTGACAGGTCGGCCACATAGAGTCGATGAGGGATCAACTAGCAAAATAGAATGTGGCGGTCACTAAATCAGAGGGGAGCCGTTCCGTAGTACACCCGTTGATGCGACGTCAAGGTACAGGTACTTCTTAATGATGCGAAATCGTTAACGACATACAAGTGAGCAGACGTTGACAGGTCGGCCACATAGAGTCGATGAGGGATCAACTAGCAAAATAGAATGTGGCGGTCACTAAATCAGAGGGGAGCCGTTCCGTAGTACACCCGTGGATGCGACGTCAAGGTACAAGTACTTCTTAATGATGCGAAATCGTTAACGACATACAAGTGCGCAGACTTTGACAGGTAGGCCACATGGAGTCGATGAGGGATCAACTAACAAAATAGAATGTGGCGGTCACTAAATCAGAGGGGAGCCGTTCCGTAGTACACCCGTGGATGCGACGTCAAGGTACAAGTACTTCTTAATGATGCGAAATCGTTAACGACATACAAGTGAGCAGACGTTGACAGGTCGGCCACATAGAGTCGATGAGGAATCAACTAGCAAAATAGAATGTGACGGTCACTAAATCAGAGGGGAGCCGTTCCGTAGTACACCCGTGGATGCGACGTCAAGGTACAAGTACTTCTTAATGATGCGAAATCGTTAACGACATACAAGTGAGCAGATTTTGACAGGTCGGCCACATAGAGTCGATGAGGAATCAACTAGCAAAATAGAATTTGGCGGTCACTAAATCAGTGGGGAGCCTTTCCGTAGTACACCCGTGGATGCGACGTCAAGGTACAAGTACTTCTTAATGATGCGAAATCGTTAATGACATACAAGTGAGCAGACGTTGACAGGTCGTCCACATAGAGTCGGTGAGGGATCAACTAGCAAAATAGAATGTGGTGGTCACTAAATCAGAGGGGAGCCGTTCCGTAGTACACCCTTTGATGCGACGTCAAGGTACAAGTACTTCTTAATGACGCGAAATCGTTAACGACATACAAGTGAGCAGACGTTGACAGGTCGGCCACATAGAGTCGATGAGGAATCAACTAGCAAAATGGAATGTGGCGGTCACTAAATCAGAGGGGAGCCGTTCCGTAGTACACCCGTGGATGCGACGTCAAGGTACAAGTACTTCTTAATGATACGAAATCGTTAACGACATACAAGTGAGCAGACGTTGACAGATCGGCCACATAGAGTCGATGAGGAATCAACTAGCAAAATAGAATGTGACGGTCACTAAATCTGAGGGGAGCCGTTCCGTAGTACACCCGTGGATGCGACGTCAAGGTACAAGTACTTCTTAATGATGCGAAATCGTTAACGACATACAAGTGCGCAGATTTTGACAGGTCGGCCACATAGAGTCGATGAGGGATCAACTAGCAAAATAGAATGTGGCGGTCACTAAATCAGAGGGGAGCCGTTCCGTAGTACACTCGTGGATGTGACGTCAATGTACAAGTACTTCTTAATGATGCGAAATCGTTAACGACATACAAGTGCGCAGACTTTGACAGGTCGGCCACATAGAGTCGAAGAGGGATCAACTAGCAAAATAGAATGTGGCGGTCACTAAATCAGAGGGGAGCCGTTCCGTAGTACACCCGTGGATGCGAAGTCAAGGTACAAGTACTTCTTAATGATGCGAAATCGTTAACGAGATACAAGTGAGCAGACGTTGACAGGTCGGCCACATAGAGTCGATGAGGAATCAACTAGCAAAAAAGAATGTGACGGTTACTATATCAGAGGGGAGCCGTTCCGTAGTACACCCGTGGATGTGACGTCAAGGTACAAGTACTTCTTAATGATGCGAAATCGTTAACGACATACAAGTGAGCAGACGTTGACAGGTCGGCCACATAGAGTCGATGAGGAATCAACTAGCAAAATAGAATGTGACGGTCACTAAATCAGAGGGGAGCCGTTCCGTAGTACACCCGTGGATGTGACGTCAAGGTACAAGTACTTCTTAATGATGCGAAATCGTTAACGACATACAAGTGCGCAGACTTTGACAGGTCGGCCACATAGAGTCGATGAGGGATCAACAAGCAAAATAGAATGTGGCGGTCACTAAATCAGAGGGGAGCCGTTCCGTAGTACACCCGTGGATGTGACGTCAATGTACAAGTACTTCTTAATGATGCGAAATCGTTAACGACATACAAGTGCGCAGACTTTGACAGGTCGGCCACATAGAGTCGATGAGGGATCAACTAGCAAAATAGAATGTGGCGGTCACTAAATCAGAAGGGAGCCGTTCCGTAGTACACCCGTGGATGTGACGTCAAGGTACAAGTACTTCTTAATGATGCGAAATCGTTAACGACATACAAGTGCGCAGACTTTGACAGGTCGGCCACATAGAGTCGATGAGGGATCAACTAGCAAAATAGAATGTGGCGGTCACTAAATCAGAGGGGAGCCGTTCCGTAGTACACCCGTGGATGTGACGTCAAGGTACAAGTACTTCTTAATGATGCGAAATCGTTAACGACATACAAGTGAGCAGACGTTGACAGGTCGGCCACATAGATTCGATGAGGGATCAACTAGCAAAATAGAATGTGGCGGTCACTAAATCAGAGGGGAGCCGTTCCGTAGTACACCCGTGGATGCGACGTCAAGGTACAAGTACTTCTTAATGATGCGAAATCGTTAACGACATACAAGTGAGCAGACGTTGACAGGTCGGCCACATAGAGTCGATGAGGAATCAACTAGCAAAATAGAATGTGACGGTCACTAAATCAGAGGGGAGCCGTTCCGTAGTACACCCGTGGATGTGACGTCAATGTACAAGTACTTCTTAATGATGCGAAATCGTTAACGACATACAAGTGAGCAGACGTTGACAGGTCGGCCACATAGAGTCGATGAGGGATCAACTAGCAAAATAGAATGTGGCGGTCACTAAATCAGTGGGGAGCCGTTCCGTAGTACACCCGTGGATGCGACGTCAAGGTACAAGTACTTCTTAATGATGCGAAATCGTTAAAAACATACAAGTGAGCAGACGTTGACAGGTCGGCCACATAGAGTCGATGAGGGATCAACTAGCAAAATAGAATGTGGCGGTCACTAAATCAGAGGGGAGCCGTTCCGTAGTACACCCGTGGATGCGACGTCAAGGTACAAGTACTTCTTAATGATGCGAAATCGTTAACGACATACAAGTGAGCAGACGTTGACAGGTCGGCCACATAGGGTCGATGAGGGATCAACTAGCAAAATAGAATGTGGCGGTCACTAAATCAGAGGGGAGCCGTTCCGTAGTACACCCGTGGATGCGACGTCAATGTACAAGTACTTCTTAATGATGCGAAATCGTTAACGACATACAAGTGAGCAGACGTTGACAGGTCGGCCACATAGAGTCGATGAGGAATCAACTAGCAAAATAGAATGTGGCGGTCACTAAATCAGAGGGGAGCCGTTCCGTAGTACACCCGTGGATGCGACGTCAAGGTACAAGTACTTCTTAATGATGCGAAATCGTTAACGACATACAAGTGAGCAGACGTTGACAGGTCGGGCACATAGAGTCGATGAGGAATCAACTAGCAAAATAGAATTTGGCGGTCACTAAATCAGTGGGGAGCCTTTCCGTAGTACACCTGTGGATGCGACGTCAAGGTACAAGTACTTCTTAATGATGCGAAATCGTTAATGACATACAAGTGAGCAGACGTTGACAGGTCGGCCACATAGAGTCGGTGAGGGATCAACTAGCAAAATAGAATGTAGCGGTCACTAAATCAGAGTGGAGCCGTTCCGTAGTACACCCGTTGATGCGACGTCAAGGTACAAGTACTTCTTAATGACGCGAAATCGTTAACGACATACAAGTGAGCAGACGTTGACAGGTCGGCCACATAGAGTCGATGAGGAATCAACTAGCAAAATAGAATGTAGCGGTCACTAAATCAGAGGGGAGCCGTTCCGTAGTACACCCGTGGATGCGACGTCAAGGTACAAGTACTTCTTAATGATACGACATCGTTAACGACATACAAGTGAGCAGACGTTGACAGGTCGGCCACATAGAGTCGGTGAGGGATCAACTAGCAAAATAGAATGTGGCGGCCACTAAATCAGAGGGGAGCCGTTCCGTAGTACACCCGTTGATGCGACGTCAAGGTACAAGTACTTCTTAATGCCGCGAAATCGTTAACGACATACAAGTGAGCAGACGTTGACAGGTCGGCCACATAGAGTCGATGAGGAATCAACTAGCAAAATAGAATGTGGCGGTCACTAAATCAGAGGGGAGCCGTTCCGTAGTACACCCGTGGATGCGACGTCAAGGTACAAGTACTTCTTAATGATACGACATCGTTAACGACATACAAGTGAGCAGACGTTGACAGATCGGCCACATAGAGTCGATGAGGAATCAACTAGCAAAATGGAATGTGACGGTCACTAAATCTGAGCGGAGCCGTTCCGTAGTACACCCGTGGATGCGACGTCAAGGTACAAGTACTGCTTAATGATGCGAAATCGTTAACGACATACAAGTTCGCAGACTTTGACAGGTCGGCCACATAGAGTCGATGAGGGATCAACTAGCAAAATAGAATGTGGCGGTCACTAAATCAGAGGGGAGCCGTTCCGTAGTACACCCGTGGATGTGACGTCAATGTACAAGTACTTCTTAATGATGCGAAATCGTTAACGACATACAAGTACGCAGACGTTGACAGGTCGGCCACATAGAGTCGATGAGGAATCAACTAGCAAAAAAGAATGTGACGGTTACTATATCAGAGGGGAGCCGTTCCGTAGTACACCCGTGGATGTGACGTCAAGGTACAAGTACTTCTTAATGATGCGAAATCGTTAACGACATACAAGTGAGCAGACGTTGACAGGTCGGCCACATAGAGTCGATGAGGAATCAACTAGCAAAATAGAATGTGACGGCCACTAAATCAGATGGGAGCCGTTCCGTAGTACACCCGTGGATGTGACGTCAAGGTACAAGTACTTCTTAATGATGCGAAATCGTTAACGACATACAAGTGCGCAGACTTTGACAGGTCGGCCACATAGAGTCGATGAGGGATCAACTAGCAAAATAGAATGTGGCGGTCACTAAATCAGAGGGGAGCCGTTCCGTAGTACACCCGTGGATGTGACGTCAATGTACAAGTACTTCTTAATGATGCGAAATCGTTAACGACATACAAGTGCGCAGACTTTGACAGGTCGGCCACATAGAGTCGATGAGGGATCAACTAGCAAAATAGAATGTGGCGGTCACTAAATCAGAGTGGAGCCGTTCCGTAGTACACCCGTGGATGTGACGTCGAGGTACAAGTACTTCTTAATGATGCGAAATCGTTAACGACATACAAGTGCGCAGACTTTGACAGGTCGGCCACATAGAGTCGATGAGGGATCAACTAGCAAAATAGAATGTGGCGGTCACTAAATCAGAGGGGAGCCGTTCCGCAGTACACCCGTGGATGCGGCGTCAAGGTACAAGTACTTCTTAATGATGCGAAATCGTTAACGACATACAAGTGAGCAGACGTTGACAGGTCGGCCACATAGAGTCGATGAGGAATCAACTAGCAAAATAGAATGTGACGGTCACTAAATCAGAGGGGAGCCGTTCCGTAGTACACCCGTGGATGAGACGTCAATGTACAAGTACTTCTTAATGATGCGAAATCGTTAACGACATACAAGTGAGCAGACGTTGACAGGTCGGCCACATAGAGTCGATGAGGGATCAACTAGCAAAATAGAATGTGGCGGTCACTAAATCAGTGGGGAGCCGTTCCGTAGTACACCCGTGGATGTGACGTCAATGTACAAGTACTTCCTAATGATGCGAAATCGTTAACGACATACAAGTGAGCAGACGTTGACAGGTCGGCCACATAGAGTCGATGAGGGTTCAACTAGCAAAATAGAATTTGGCGGTCACTAAATCAGTGGGGAGCCGTTCCGTAGTACACCCGTGGATGCGACGTCAAGGTACAAGTACTTCTTAATGATGCGAAATCGTTAACGACATACAAGTGAGCAGACGTTGACAGGTCGGCCACATAGAGTCGATGAGGGATCAACTAGCAAAATAGAATGTGGCGGTCACTAAATCAGAGGGGAGACGTTCCGTAGTACACCCGTTGATGCGACGTCAAGGTACAAGTACTTCTTAATGATGCGAAATCGTTAACGACATACAAGTGCGCAGACTTTGACAGGTCGGCCACATAGAGTCGATGAGGGATCAACTAGCAAAATAGAATGTGGCGGTCACTAAATCAGAGGGGAGCCGTTCCGTAGTACACCCGTGGATGTGACGTCAATGTACAAGTACTTCTTAATGATGCGAAATCGTTAACGACATACAAGTGAGCAGACGTTGACAGGTCGGCCACATAGAGTCGATGAGGGATCAACTAGCAAAATAGAATGTGGCGGTCACTAAATCAGAGGGGAGCCGTTCCGTAGTACACCCGTTGATGCGACGTCAAGGTACAAGTACTTCTTAATGATGCGAAATCGTTAACGACATACAAGTGAGCAGACGTTGACAGGTCGGCCACATAGAGTCGATGAGGGATCAACTAGCAAAATAGAATGTGGCGGTCACTAAATCAGAGGGGAGCCGTTCCGTAGTACACCCGTGGATGCGACGTCAAGGTACAAGTACTTCTTAATGATGCGAAATCGTTAACGACATACAAGTGCGCAGACTTTGACAGGTCGGCCACATAGAGTCGATGAGGGATCAACTAGCAAAATAGAATGTGGCGGTCACTAAATCAGAGGGGAGCCGTTCCGTAGTACACCTGTGGATGCGACGTCAAGGTACAAGTACTTCTTAATGATGCGAAATCGTTAACGACATACAAGTGAGCAGACGTTGACAGGTCGGCCACATAGGGTCGATGAGGGATCAACTAGCAAAATAGAATGTGGCGGTCACTAAATCAGAGGGGAGCCGTTCCGTAGTACACCCGTGGATGCGACGTCAAGGTACAAGTACTTCTTAATGATGCGAAATCGTTAACGACATACAAGTGAGCAGACGTTGACAGGTCGGCCACATAGAGTCGATGAGGAATCAACTAGCAAAATAGAATGTGACGGTCACTAAATCAGAGGGGAGCCGTTCCGTAGTACACCCGTGGATGTGACGTCAATGTACAAGTACTTCTCAATGATGCGAAATCGTTAACGACATACAAGTGAGCAGACGTTGACAGGTCGGCCACATAGAGTCGATGAGGAATCAACTAGCAAAATAGAATGTGGCGGTCACTAAATCAGAGGGGAGCCGTTCCGTAGTACACCCTTTAATGCGACGTCAAGGTACAAGTACTTCTTAATGACGCGAAATCGTTAACGACATACAAGTGAGCAGACGTTGACAGGTCGGCCACATAGAGTCGATGAGGAATCAACTAGCAAAATAGAATGTGGCGGTTACTAAATCAGAGGGGAGCCGTTCCGTAGTACACCCGTGGATGCGACGTCAAGGTACAAGTACTTCTTAATGATACGAAATCGTTAACGACATACAAGTGAGCAGACGTTGACAGATCGGCCACATAGAGTCGATGAGGAATCAACTAGCAAAATAGAATGTGGCGGTCACTAAATCAGAGGGGAGCCGTTCCGTAGTACACCCGTTGATGCGACGTCAAGGTACAAGTACTTCTTAATGCCGCGAAATCGTTAACGACATACAAGTGAGCAGACGTTGACAGGTCGGCCACATAGAGTCGATGAGGAATCAACTAGCAAAATAGAATGTGGCGGTCACTAAATCAGAGGGGAGCCGTTCCGTAGTACACCCGTGGATGCGACGTCAAGGTACAAGTACTTCTTAATGATACGACATCGTTAACGACATACAAGTGAGCAGACGTTGACAGATCGGCCACATAGAGTCGATGAGGAATCAACTAGCAAAATGGAATGTGACGGTCACTAAATCTGAGGGGAGCCGTTCCGTAGTACACCCGTGGATGCGACGTCAAGGTACAAGTACTGCTTAATGATGCGAAATCGTTAACGACATACAAGTTCGCAGACTTTGACAGGTCGGCCACATAGAGTCGATGAGGGATCAACTAGCAAAATAGAATGTGGCGGTCACTAAATCAGAGGGGAGCCGTTCCGTAGTACACCCGTGGATGTGACGTCAATGTACAAGTACTTCTTAATGATGCGAAATCGTTAACGACATACAAGTACGCAGACGTTGACAGGTCGGCCACATAGAGTCGATGAGGAATCAACTAGCAAAAAAGAATGTGACGGTTACTATATCAGAGGGGAGCCGTTCCGTAGTACACCCGTGGATGTGACGTCAAGGTACAAGTACTTCTTAATGATGCGAAATCGTTAACGACATACAAGTGAGCAGACGTTGACAGGTCGGCCACATAGAGTCGATGAGGAATCAACTAGCAAAATAGAATGTGACGGCCACTAAATCAGATGGGAGCCGTTCCGTAGTACACCCGTGGATGTGACGTCAAGGTACAAGTACTTCTTAATGATGCGAAATCGTTAACGACATACAAGTGCGCAGACTTTGACAGGTCGGCCACATAGAGTCGATGAGGGATCAACTAGCAAAATAGAATGTGGCGGTCACTAAATCAGAGGGGAGCCGTTCCGTAGTACACCCGTGGATGTGACGTCAATGTACAAGTACTTCTTAATGATGCGAAATCGTTAACGACATACAAGTGCGCAGACTTTGACAGGTCGGCCACATAGAGTCGATGAGGGATCAACTAGCAAAATAGAATGTGGCGGTCACTAAATCAGAGTGGAGCCGTTCCGTAGTACACCCGTGGATGTGACGTCAAGGTACAAGTACTTCTTAATGATGCGAAATCGTTAACGACATACAAGTGCGCAGACTTTGACAGGTCGGCCACATAGAGTCGATGAGGGATCAACTAGCAAAATAGAATGTGGCGGTCACTAAATCAGAGGGGAGCCGTTCCGCAGTACACCCGTGGATGCGGCGTCAAGGTACAAGTACTTCTTAATGATGCGAAATCGTTAACGACATACAAGTGAGCAGACGTTGACAGGTCGGCCACATAGAGTCGATGAGGAATCAACTAGCAAAATAGAATGTGACGGTCACTAAATCAGAGGGGAGCCGTTCCGTAGTACACCCGTGGATGAGACGTCAATGTACAAGTACTTCTTAATGATGCGAAATCGTTAACGACATACAAGTGAGCAGACGTTGACAGGTCGGCCACATAGAGTCGATGAGGGATCAACTAGCAAAATAGAATGTGGCGGTCACTAAATCAGTGGGGAGCCGTTCCGTAGTACACCCGTGGATGTGACGTCAATGTACAAGTACTTCTTAATGATGCGAAATCGTTAACGACATACAAGTGAGCAGACGTTGACAGGTCGGCCACATAGAGTCGATGAGGGTTCAACTAGCAAAATAGAATTTGGCGGTCACTAAATCAGTGGGGAGCCGTTCCGTAGTACACCCGTGGATGCGACGTCAAGGTACAAGTACTTCTTAATGATGCGAAATCGTTAACGACATACAAGTGAGCAGACGTTGACAGGTCGGCCACATAGAGTCGATGAGGAATCAACTAGCAAAATAGAATGTGACGGTCACTAAATCAGAGGGGAGCCGTTCCGTAGTACACCCGTGGATGTGACGTCAATGTACAAGTACTTCTTAATGATGCGAAATCGTTAACGACATACAAGTGAGCAGACGTTGACAGGTCGGCCACATAGAGTCGATGAGGGATCAACTAGCAAAATAGAATGTGGCGGTCACTAAATCAGTGGGGAGCCGTTCCGTAGTACACCCGTGGATGCGACGTCAAGGTACAAGTACTTCTTAATGATGCGAAATCGTTAAAAACATACAAGTGAGCAGACGTTGACAGGTCGGCCACATAGAGTCGATGAGGGATCAACTAGCAAAATAGAATGTGGCGGTCACTAAATCAGAGGGGAGCCGTTCCGTAGTACACCCGTGGATGCGACGTCAAGGTACAAGTACTTCTTAATGATGCGAAATCGTTAACGACATACAAGTGAGCAGACGTTGACAGGTCGGCCACATAGAGTCGATGAGGAATCAACTAGCAAAAAAGAATGTGACGGTTACTATATCAGAGGGGAGCCGTTCCGTAGTACACCCGTGGATGTGACGTCAATGTACAAGTACTTCTTAATGATGCGAAATCGTTAACGACATACAAGTGAGCAGACGTTGACAGGTCGGCCACATAGGGTCGATGAGGGATCAACTAGCAAAATAGAATGTGGCGGTCACTAAATCAGAGGGGAGCCGTTCCGTAGTACACCCGTGGATGCGACGTCAATGTACAAGTACTTCTTAATGATGCGAAATCGTTAACGACATACAAGTGAGCAGACGTTGACAGGTCGGCCACATAGAGTCGATGAGGAATCAACTAGCAAAATAGAATGTGGCGGTCACTAAATCAGAGGGGAGCCGTTCCGTAGTACACCCGTGGATGCGACGTCAATTTACAAGTACTTCTTAATGATGCGAAATCGTTAACGACATACAAGTGAGCAGACGTTGACAGGTCGGGCACATAGAGTCGATGAGGAATCAACTAGCAAAATAGAATTTGGCGGTCACTAAATCAGTGGGGAGCCTTTCCGTAGTACACCTGTGGATGCGACGTCAAGGTACAAGTACTTCTTAATGATGCGAAATCGTTAATGACATACAAGTGAGCAGACGTTGACAGGTCGGCCACATAGAGTCGGTGAGGGATCAACTAGCAAAATAGAATGTAGCGGTCACTAAATCAGAGTGGAGCCGTTCCGTAGTACACCCGTTGATGCGACGTCAAGGTACAAGTACTTCTTAATGACGCGAAATCGTTAACGACATACAAGTGAGCAGACGTTGACAGGTCGGCCACATAGAGTCGATGAGGAATCAACTAGCAAAAAAGAATGTGGCGGTCACTAAATCAGAGGGGAGCCGTTCCGTAGTACACCCGTGGATGCGACGTCAAGGTACAAGTACTTCTTAATGATACGACATCGTTAACGACATACAAGTGAGCAGACGTTGACAGGTCGGCCACATAGAGTCGGTGAGGGATCAACTAGCAAAATAGAATGTGGCGGCCACTAAATCAGAGGGGAGCCGTTCCGTAGTACACCCGTTGATGCGACGTCAAGGTACAAGTACTTCTTAATGCCGCGAAATCGTTAACGACATACAAGTGAGCAGACGTTGACAGGTCGGCCACATAGAGTCGATGAGGAATCAACTAGCAAAATAGAATGTGGCGGTCACTAAATCAGAGGGGAGCCGTTCCGTAGTACACCCGTGGATGCGACGTCAAGGTACAAGTACTTCTTAATGATACGACATCGTTAACGACATACAAGTGAGCAGACGTTGACAGATCGGCCACATAGAGTCGATGAGGAATCAACTAGCAAAATGGAATGTGACGGTCACTAAATCTGAGCGGAGCCGTTCCGTAGTACACCCGTGGATGCGACGTCAAGGTACAAGTACTGCTTAATGATGCGAAATCGTTAACGACATACAAGTTCGCAGACTTTGACAGGTCGGCCACATAGAGTCGATGAGGGATCAACTAGCAAAATAGAATGTGGCGGTCACTAAATCAGAGGGGAGCCGTTCCGTAGTACACCCGTGGATGTGACGTCAATGTACAAGTACTTCTTAATGATGCGAAATCGTTAACGACATACAAGTGCGCAGACTTTGACAGGTCGGCCACATAGAGTCGGTGAGGGATCAACTAGCAAAATAGAATGTGGCGGTCACTAAATCAGAGGGGAGCCGTTCCGTAGTACACCCGTGGATGTGACGTCAATGTACAAGTACTTCTTAATGATGCGAAATCGTTAACGACATACAAGTGCGCAGACTTTGACAGGTCGGCCACATAGAGTCGATGAGGGATCAACTAGCAAAATAGAATGTGGCGGTCACTAAATCAGAGTGGAGCCGTTCCGTAGTACACCCGTGGATGTGACGTCAAGGTACAAGTACTTCTTAATGATGCGAAATCGTTAACGACATACAAGTGCGCAGACTTTGACAGGTCGGCCACATAGAGTCGATGAGGGATCAACTAGCAAAATAGAATGTGGCGGTCACTAAATCAGAGGGGAGCCGTTCCGCAGTACACCCGTGGATGCGGCGTCAAGGTACAAGTACTTCTTAATGATGCGAAATCGTTAACGACATACAAGTGAGCAGACGTTGACAGGTCGGCCACATAGAGTCGATGAGGAATCAACTAGCAAAATAGAATGTGACGGTCACTAAATCAGAGGGGAGCCGTTCCGTAGTACACCCGTGGATGAGACGTCAATGTACAAGTACTTCTTAATGATGCGAAATCGTTAACGACATACAAGTGAGCAGACGTTGACAGGTCGGCCACATAGAGTCGATGAGGGATCAACTAGCAAAATAGAATGTGGCGGTCACTAAATCAGTGGGGAGCCGTTCCGTAGTACACCCGTGGATGTGACGTCAATGTACAAGTACTTCCTAATGATGCGAAATCGTTAACGACATACAAGTGAGCAGACGTTGACAGGTCGGCCACATAGAGTCGATGAGGGTTCAACTAGCAAAATAGAATTTGGCGGTCACTAAATCAGTGGGGAGCCGTTCCGTAGTACACCCGTGGATGCGACGTCAAGGTACAAGTACTTCTTAATGATGCGAAATCGTTAACGACATACAAGTGAGCAGACGTTGACAGGTCGGCCACATAGAGTCGATGAGGGATCAACTAGCAAAATAGAATGTGGCGGTCACTAAATCAGAGGGGAGACGTTCCGTAGTACACCCGTTGATGCGACGTCAAGGTACAAGTACTTCTTAATGATGCGAAATCGTTAACGACATACAAGTGCGCAGACTTTGACAGGTCGGCCACATAGAGTCGATGAGGGATCAACTAGCAAAATAGAATGTGGCGGTCACTAAATCAGAGGGGAGCCGTTCCGTAGTACACCCGTGGATGTGACGTCAATGTACAAGTACTTCTTAATGATGCGAAATCGTTAACGACATACAAGTGAGCAGACGTTGACAGGTCGGCCACATAGAGTCGATGAGGGATCAACTAGCAAAATAGAATGTGGCGGTCACTAAATCAGAGGGGAGCCGTTCCGTAGTACACCCGTTGATGCGACGTCAAGGTACAAGTACTTCTTAATGATGCGAAATCGTTAACGACATACAAGTGAGCAGACGTTGACAGGTCGGCCACATAGAGTCGATGAGGGATCAACTAGCAAAATAGAATGTGGCGGTCACTAAATCAGAGGGGAGCCGTTCCGTAGTACACCCGTGGATGCGACGTCAAGGTACAAGTACTTCTTAATGATGCGAAATCGTTAACGACATACAAGTGCGCAGACTTTGACAGGTCGGCCACATAGAGTCGATGAGGGATCAACTAGCAAAATAGAATGTGGCGGTCACTAAATCAGAGGGGAGCCGTTCCGTAGTACACCTGTGGATGCGACGTCAAGGTACAAGTACTTCTTAATGATGCGAAATCGTTAACGACATACAAGTGAGCAGACGTTGACAGGTCGGCCACATAGGGTCGATGAGGGATCAACTAGCAAAATAGAATGTGGCGGTCACTAAATCAGAGGGGAGCCGTTCCGTAGTACACCCGTGGATGCGACGTCAAGGTACAAGTACTTCTTAATGATGCGAAATCGTTAACGACATACAAGTGAGCAGACGTTGACAGGTCGGCCACATAGAGTCGATGAGGAATCAACTAGCAAAATAGAATGTGACGGTCACTAAATCAGAGGGGAGCCGTTCCGTAGTACACCCGTGGATGTGACGTCAATGTACAAGTACTTCTCAATGATGCGAAATCGTTAACGACATACAAGTGAGCAGACGTTGACAGGTCGGCCACATAGAGTCGATGAGGAATCAACTAGCAAAATAGAATGTGGCGGTCACTAAATCAGAGGGGAGCCGTTCCGTAGTACACCCTTTAATGCGACGTCAAGGTACAAGTACTTCTTAATGACGCGAAATCGTTAACGACATACAAGTGAGCAGACGTTGACAGGTCGGCCACATAGAGTCGATGAGGAATCAACTAGCAAAATAGAATGTGGCGGTTACTAAATCAGAGGGGAGCCGTTCCGTAGTACACCCGTGGATGCGACGTCAAGGTACAAGTACTTCTTAATGATACGAAATCGTTAACGACATACAAGTGAGCAGACGTTGACAGATCGGCCACATAGAGTCGATGAGGAATCAACTAGCAAAATAGAATGTGGCGGTCACTAAATCAGAGGGGAGCCGTTCCGTAGTACACCCGTTGATGCGACGTCAAGGTACAAGTACTTCTTAATGCCGCGAAATCGTTAACGACATACAAGTGAGCAGACGTTGACAGGTCGGCCACATAGAGTCGATGAGGAATCAACTAGCAAAATAGAATGTGGCGGTCACTAAATCAGAGGGGAGCCGTTCCGTAGTACACCCGTGGATGCGACGTCAAGGTACAAGTACTTCTTAATGATACGACATCGTTAACGACATACAAGTGAGCAGACGTTGACAGATCGGCCACATAGAGTCGATGAGGAATCAACTAGCAAAATGGAATGTGACGGTCACTAAATCTGAGGGGAGCCGTTCCGTAGTACACCCGTGGATGCGACGTCAAGGTACAAGTACTGCTTAATGATGCGAAATCGTTAACGACATACAAGTTCGCAGACTTTGACAGGTCGGCCACATAGAGTCGATGAGGGATCAACTAGCAAAATAGAATGTGGCGGTCACTAAATCAGAGGGGAGCCGTTCCGTAGTACACCCGTGGATGTGACGTCAATGTACAAGTACTTCTTAATGATGCGAAATCGTTAACGACATACAAGTACGCAGACGTTGACAGGTCGGCCACATAGAGTCGATGAGGAATCAACTAGCAAAAAAGAATGTGACGGTTACTATATCAGAGGGGAGCCGTTCCGTAGTACACCCGTGGATGTGACGTCAAGGTACAAGTACTTCTTAATGATGCGAAATCGTTAACGACATACAAGTGAGCAGACGTTGACAGGTCGGCCACATAGAGTCGATGAGGAATCAACTAGCAAAATAGAATGTGACGGCCACTAAATCAGATGGGAGCCGTTCCGTAGTACACCCGTGGATGTGACGTCAAGGTACAAGTACTTCTTAATGATGCGAAATCGTTAACGACATACAAGTGCGCAGACTTTGACAGGTCGGCCACATAGAGTCGATGAGGGATCAACTAGCAAAATAGAATGTGGCGGTCACTAAATCAGAGGGGAGCCGTTCCGTAGTACACCCGTGGATGTGACGTCAATGTACAAGTACTTCTTAATGATGCGAAATCGTTAACGACATACAAGTGCGCAGACTTTGACAGGTCGGCCACATAGAGTCGATGAGGGATCAACTAGCAAAATAGAATGTGGCGGTCACTAAATCAGAGTGGAGCCGTTCCGTAGTACACCCGTGGATGTGACGTCAAGGTACAAGTACTTCTTAATGATGCGAAATCGTTAACGACATACAAGTGCGCAGACTTTGACAGGTCGGCCACATAGAGTCGATGAGGGATCAACTAGCAAAATAGAATGTGGCGGTCACTAAATCAGAGGGGAGCCGTTCCGCAGTACACCCGTGGATGCGGCGTCAAGGTACAAGTACTTCTTAATGATGCGAAATCGTTAACGACATACAAGTGAGCAGACGTTGACAGGTCGGCCACATAGAGTCGATGAGGAATCAACTAGCAAAATAGAATGTGACGGTCACTAAATCAGAGGGGAGCCGTTCCGTAGTACACCCGTGGATGAGACGTCAATGTACAAGTACTTCTTAATGATGCGAAATCGTTAACGACATACAAGTGAGCAGACGTTGACAGGTCGGCCACATAGAGTCGATGAGGGATCAACTAGCAAAATAGAATGTGGCGGTCACTAAATCAGTGGGGAGCCGTTCCGTAGTACACCCGTGGATGTGACGTCAATGTACAAGTACTTCTTAATGATGCGAAATCGTTAACGACATACAAGTGAGCAGACGTTGACAGGTCGGCCACATAGAGTCGATGAGGGTTCAACTAGCAAAATAGAATTTGGCGGTCACTAAATCAGTGGGGAGCCGTTCCGTAGTACACCCGTGGATGCGACGTCAAGGTACAAGTACTTCTTAATGATGCGAAATCGTTAACGACATACAAGTGAGCAGACGTTGACAGGTCGGCCACATAGAGTCGATGAGGGATCAACTAGCAAAATAGAATGTGGCGGTCACTAAATCAGAGGGGAGACGTTCCGTAGTACACCCGTTGATGCGACGTCAAGGTACAAGTACTTCTTAATGATGCGAAATCGTTAACGACATACAAGTGCGCAGACTTTGACAGGTCGGCCACATAGAGTCGATGAGGGATCAACTAGCAAAATAGAATGTGGCGGTCACTAAATCAGAGGGGAGCCGTTCCGTAGTACACCCGTGGATGTGACGTCAATGTACAAGTACTTCTTAATGATGCGAAATCGTTAACGACATACAAGTGAGCAGACGTTGACAGGTCGGCCACATAGAGTCGATGAGGGATCAACTAGCAAAATAGAATGTGGCGGTCACTAAATCAGAGGGGAGCCGTTCCGTAGTACACCCGTTGATGCGACGTCAAGGTACAAGTACTTCTTAATGATGCGAAATCGTTAACGACATACAAGTGAGCAGACGTTGACAGGTCGGCCACATAGAGTCGATGAGGGATCAACTAGCAAAATAGAATGTGGCGGTCACTAAATCAGAGGGGAGCCGTTCCGTAGTACACCCGTGGATGCGACGTCAAGGTACAAGTACTTCTTAATGATGCGAAATCGTTAACGACATACAAGTGCGCAGACTTTGACAGGTCGGCCACATAGAGTCGATGAGGGATCAACTAGCAAAATAGAATGTGGCGGTCACTAAATCAGAGGGGAGCCGTTCCGTAGTACACCTGTGGATGCGACGTCAAGGTACAAGTACTTCTTAATGATGCGAAATCGTTAACGACATACAAGTGAGCAGACGTTGACAGGTCGGCCACATAGGGTCGATGAGGGATCAACTAGCAAAATAGAATGTGGCGGTCACTAAATCAGAGGGGAGCCGTTCCGTAGTACACCCGTGGATGCGACGTCAAGGTACAAGTACTTCTTAATGATGCGAAATCGTTAACGACATACAAGTGAGCAGACGTTGACAGGTCGGCCACATAGAGTCGATGAGGAATCAACTAGCAAAATAGAATGTGACGGTCACTAAATCAGAGGGGAGCCGTTCCGTAGTACACCCGTGGATGCGACGTCAAGGTACAAGTACTTCTTAATGATGCGAAATCGTTAATGACATACAAGTGAGCAGACGTTGACAGGTCGTCCACATAGAGTCGGTGAGGGATCAACTAGCAAAATAGGATGTGGCGGTCACTAAATCAGAGGGGAGCCGTTCCGTAGTACACCCTTTAATGCGACGTCAAGGTACAAGTACTTCTTAATGACGCGAAATCGTTAACGACATACAAGTGAGCAGACGTTGACAGGTCGGCCACATAGAGTCGATGAGGAATCAACTAGCAAAATAGAATGTGGCGGTTACTAAATCAGAGGGGAGCCGTTCCGTAGTACACCCGTGGATGCGACGTCATGGTACAAGTACTTCTTAATGATACGAAATCGTTAACGACATACAAGTGAGCAGACGTTGACAGATCGGCCACATAGAGTCGATGAGGAATCAACTAGCAAAATAGAATGTGACGGTCACTAAATCTGAGGGGAGCCGTTCTGTAGTACACCCGTGGATGCGACGTCAAGGTACAAGTACTTCTTAATGATGCGAAATCGTTAACGACATACAAGTGCGCAGATTTTGACAGGTCGGCCACATAGAGTCGATGAGGGATCAACTAGCAAAATAAAATGTGGCGGTCACTAAATCAGAGGGGAGCCGTTCCGTAGTACACCCGTGGATGTGACGTCAATGTACAAGTACTTCTTAATGATGCGAAATCGTTAACGACATACAAGTGCGCAGACTTTGACAGGTCGGCCACATAGAGTCGATGAGGGATCAACTAGCAAAATAGAATGTGGCGGTCACTAAATCAGAGGGGAGCCGTTCCGTAGTACACCCGTGGATGCGACGTCAAGGTACAAGTACTTCTTAATGATGCGAAATCGTTAACGAGATACAAGTGAACAGACGTTGACAGGTCGGCCACATAGAGTCGATGAGGAATCAACTAGCAAAAAAGAATGTGACGGTTACTATATCAGACGGGAGCCGTTCCGTAGTACACCCGTGGATGTGACGTCAAGGTACAAGTACTTCTTAATGAAACGAAATCGTTAACGACATACAAGTGAGCAGACGTTGACAGGTCGGCCACATAGAGTCGATGAGGAATCAACTAGCAAAATAGAATGTGACGGTCACTAAATCAGAGGGGAGCCGTTCCGTAGTACACCCGTGGATTTGACGTCAAGGTACAAGTACTTCTTAATGATGCGAAATCGTTAACGACATACAAGTGCGCAGACTTTGACAGGTCGGCCACATAGAGTCGATGAGGGATCAACAAGCAAAATAGAATGTGGCGGTTACTAAATCAGAGGGGAGCCGTTCCGTAATACACCCGTGGATGTGACGTCAATGTACAAGTACTTCTTAATGATGCGAAATCGTTAACGACATACAAGTGCGCAGACTTTGACAGGTTGGCCACATAGAGTCGATGAGGGATCAACTAGCAAAATAGAATGTGGCGGTCACTAAATCAGAAGGGAGCCGTTCCGTAGTACACCCGTGGATGTGACGTCAAGGTACAAGTACTTCTTAATGATGCGAAATCGTTAACGACATACAAGTGAGCAGACGTTGACAGGTCGGCCACATAGAGTCGATGAGGAATCAACTAGCAAAATAGAATGTGACGGCCACTAAATCAGAGGGGAGCCGTTCCGTAGTACACCCGTGGATGAGACGTCAATGTACAAGTACTTCTTAATGATGCGAAATCGTTAACGACATACAAGTGAGCAGACGTTGACAGGTCGGCCACATAGAGTCGATGAGGGATCAACTAGCAAAATAGAATGTGGCGGTCACTAAATCAGTGGGGAGCCGTTCCGTAGTACACCCGTGGATGTGACGTCAATGTACAAGTACTTCTTAATGATGCGAAATCGTTAACGACATACAAGTGAGCAGACGTTGACAGGTCGGCCACATAGAGTCGATGAGGGTTCAACTAGCAAAATAGAATTTGGCGGTCACTAAATCAGTGGGGAGCCGTTCCGTAGTACACCCGTGGATGCGACGTCAAGGTACAAGTACTTCTTAATGATGCGAAATCGTTAACGACATACAAGTGAGCAGACGTTGACAGGTCGGCCACATAGAGTCGATGAGGGATCAACTAGCAAAATAGAATGTGGCGGTCACTAAATCAGAGGGGAGACGTTCCGTAGTACACCCGTTGATGCGACGTCAAGGTACAAGTACTTCTTAATGATGCGAAATCGTTAACGACATACAAGTGCGCAGACTTTGACAGGTCGGCCACATAGAGTCGATGAGGGATCAACTAGCAAAATAGAATGTGGCGGTCACTAAATCAGAGGGGAGCCGTTCCGTAGTACACCCGTGGATGTGACGTCAATGTACAAGTACTTCTTAATGATGCGAAATCGTTAACGACATACAAGTGAGCAGACGTTGACAGGTCGGCCACATAGAGTCGATGAGGGATCAACTAGCAAAATAGAATGTGGCGGTCACTAAATCAGAGGGGAGCCGTTCCGTAGTACACCCGTTGATGCGACGTCAAGGTACAAGTACTTCTTAATGATGCGAAATCGTTAACGACATACAAGTGAGCAGACGTTGACAGGTCGGCCACATAGAGTCGATGAGGGATCAACTAGCAAAATAGAATGTGGCGGTCACTAAATCAGAGGGGAGCCGTTCCGTAGTACACCCGTGGATGCGACGTCAAGGTACAAGTACTTCTTAATGATGCGAAATCGTTAACGACATACAAGTGCGCAGACTTTGACAGGTCGGCCACATAGAGTCGATGAGGGATCAACTAGCAAAATAGAATGTGGCGGTCACTAAATCAGAGGGGAGCCGTTCCGTAGTACACCTGTGGATGCGACGTCAAGGTACAAGTACTTCTTAATGATGCGAAATCGTTAACGACATACAAGTGAGCAGACGTTGACAGGTCGGCCACATAGGGTCGATGAGGGATCAACTAGCAAAATAGAATGTGGCGGTCACTAAATCAGAGGGGAGCCGTTCCGTAGTACACCCGTGGATGCGACGTCAAGGTACAAGTACTTCTTAATGATGCGAAATCGTTAACGACATACAAGTGAGCAGACGTTGACAGGTCGGCCACATAGAGTCGATGAGGAATCAACTAGCAAAATAGAATGTGACGGTCACTAAATCAGAGGGGAGCCGTTCCGTAGTACACCCGTGGATGTGACGTCAATGTACAAGTACTTCTCAATGATGCGAAATCGTTAACGACATACAAGTGAGCAGACGTTGACAGGTCGGCCACATAGAGTCGATGAGGAATCAACTAGCAAAATAGAATGTGGCGGTCACTAAATCAGAGGGGAGCCGTTCCGTAGTACACCCGTGGATGCGACGTCAAGGTACAAGTACTTCTTAATGATGCGAAATCGTTAACGACATACAAGTGAGCAGACGTTGACAGGTCGGCCACATAGAGTCGATGAGGAATCAACTAGCAAAATAGAATTTGGCGGTCACTAAATCAGTGGGGAGCCTTTCCGTAGTACACCCGTGGATGCGACGTCAAGGTACAAGTACTTCTTAATGATGCGAAATCGTTAATGACATACAAGTGAGCAGACGTTGACAGGTCGTCCACATAGATTCGGTGAGGGATCAACTAGCAAAATAGGATGTGGCGGTCACTAAATCAGAGGGGAGCCGTTCCGTAGTACACCCTTTAATGCGACGTCAAGGTACAAGTACTTCTTAATGACGCGAAATCGTTAACGACATACAAGTGAGCAGACGTTGACAGGTCGGCCACATAGAGTCGATGAGGAATCAACTAGCAAAATAGAATGTGGCGGTTACTAAATCAGAGGGGAGCCGTTCCGTAGTACACCCGTGGATGCGACGTCAAGGTACAAGTACTTCTTAATGATACGAAATCGTTAACGACATACAAGTGAGCAGACGTTGACAGATCGGCCACATAGAGTCGATGAGGAATCAACTAGCAAAATAGAATGTGAGGGTCACTAAATCTGAGGGGAGCCGTTCTGTAGTACACCCGTGGATGCGACGTCAAGGTACAAGTACTTCTTAATGATGCGAAATCGTTAACGACATACAAGTGCGCAGATTTTGACAGGTCGGCCACATAGAGTCGATGAGGGATCAACTAGCAAAATAAAATGTGGCGGTCACTAAATCAGAGGGGAGCCGTTCCGTAGTACACCCGTGGATGTGACGTCAATGTACAAGTACTTCTTAATGATGCGAAATCGTTAACGACATACAAGTGCGCCGACTTTGACAGGTCGGCCACATAGAGTCGATGAGGGATCAACTAGCAAAATAGAATGTGGCGGTCACTAAATCAGAGGGGAGCCGTTCCGTAGTACACCCGTGGATGCGACGTCAAGGTACAAGTACTTCTTAATGATGCGAAATCGTTAACGACATACAAGTGAGCAGACGTTGACAGGTCGGCCACATAGAGTCGATGAGGAATCAACTAGCAAAATAGAATGTGACGGTCACTAAATCAGAGGGGAGCCGTTCCGTAGTACACCCGTGGATGTGACGTCAATGTACAAGTACTTCTCAATGATGCGAAATCGTTAACGACATACAAGTGAGCAGACGTTGACAGGTCGGCCACATAGAGTCGATGAGGAATCAACTAGCAAAATAGAATGTGGCGGTCACTAAATCAGAGGGGAGCCGTTCCGTAGTACACCCGTGGATGCGACGTCAAGGTACAAGTACTTCTTAATGATGCGAAATCGTTAACGACATACAAGTGAGCAGACGTTGACAGGTCGGCCACATAGAGTCGATGAGGAATCAACTAGCAAAATAGAATTTGGCGGTCACTAAATCAGTGGGGAGCCTTTCCGTAGTACACCCGTGGATGCGACGTCAAGGTACAAGTACTTCTTAATGATGCGAAATCGTTAATGACATACAAGTGAGCAGACGTTGACAGGTCGTCCACATAGATTCGGTGAGGGATCAACTAGCAAAATAGGATGTGGCGGTCACTAAATCAGAGGGGAGCCGTTCCGTAGTACACCCTTTAATGCGACGTCAAGGTACAAGTACTTCTTAATGACGCGAAATCGTTAACGACATACAAGTGAGCAGACGTTGACAGGTCGGCCACATAGAGTCGATGAGGAATCAACTAGCAAAATAGAATGTGGCGGTTACTAAATCAGAGGGGAGCCGTTCCGTAGTACACCCGTGGATGCGACGTCAAGGTACAAGTACTTCTTAATGATACGAAATCGTTAACGACATACAAGTGAGCAGACGTTGACAGATCGGCCACATAGAGTCGATGAGGAATCAACTAGCAAAATAGAATGTGACGGTCACTAAATCTGAGGGGAGCCGTTCTGTAGTACACCCGTGGATGCGACGTCAAGGTACAAGTACTTCTTAATGATGCGAAATCGTTAACGACATACAAGTGCGCAGATTTTGACAGGTCGGCCACATAGAGTCGATGAGGGATCAACTAGCAAAATAAAATGTGGCGGTCACTAAATCAGAGGGGAGCCGTTCCGTAGTACACCCGTGGATGTGACGTCAATGTACAAGTACTTCTTAATGATGCGAAATCGTTAACGACATACAAGTGCGCCGACTTTGACAGGTCGGCCACATAGAGTCGATGAGGGATCAACTAGCAAAATAGAATGTGGCGGTCACTAAATCAGAGGGGAGCCGTTCCGTAGTACACCCGTGGATGCGACGTCAAGGTACAAGTACTTCTTAATGATGCGAAATCGTTAACGAGATACAAGTGAACAGACGTTGACAGGTCGGCCACATAGAGTCGATGAGGAATCAACTAGCAAAAAAGAATGTGACGGTTACTATATCAGAGGGGAGCCGTTCCGTAGTACACCCGTGGATGTGACGTCAAGGTACAAGTACTTCTTAATGATGCGAAATCGTTAACGACATACAAGTGCGCAGACGTTGACAGGTCGGCCACATAGAGTCGATGAGGAATCAACTAGCAAAATAGAATGTGACGGTCACTAAATCAGAGGGGAGCCGTTCCGTAGTACACCCGTGGATTTGACGTCAAGGTACAAGTACTTCTTAATGATGCGAAATCGTTAACGACATACAAGTGCGCAGACTTTGACAGGTCGGCCACATAGAGTCGATGAGGGATCAACAAGCAAAATAGAATGTGGCGGTCACTAAATCAGAGGGGAGCCGTTCCGTAATACACCCGTGGATGTGACGTCAATGTACAAGTACTTCTTAATGATGCGAAATCGTTAACGACATACAAGTGCGCAGACTTTGACAGGTTGGCCACATAGAGTCGATGAGGGATCAACTAGCAAAATAGAATGTGGCGGTCACTAAATCAGAAGGGAGCCGTTCCGTAGTACACCCGTGGATGTGACGTCAAGGTACAAGTACTTCTTAATGATGCGAAATCGTTAACGACATACAAGTGCGCAGACTTTGACAGGTCGGCCACATAGAGTCGATGAGGGATCAACTAGCAAAATAGAATGTGGCGGCCACTAAATCAGAGGGGAACCGTTCCGTAGTACACCCGTGGATGTGACGTCAAGGTACAAGTACTTCTTAATGATGCGAAATCGTTAACGACATACAAGTGCGCAGACTTTGACAGGTCGGCCACATAGAGTCGATGAGGGATCAACTAGCAAAATAGAATGTGGCGGTCACTAAATCAGAGGGGAGCCGTTCCGTAGTACACCCGTGGATGTGACGTCAATGTACAAGTACTTCTTAATGATGCGAAATCGTTAACGACATACAAGTGCGCAGACTTTGACAGGTCGGCCACATAGAGTCGATGAGGGATCAACTAGCAAAATAGAATGTGGCGGTCACTAAATCAGAGGGGAGCCGTTCCGTAGTACACCCGTGGATGTGACGTCAAGGTACAAGTACTTCTTAATGATGCGAAATCGTTAACGACATACAAGTGCGCAGACTTTGACAGGTCGGCCACATAGAGTCGATGAGGGATCAACTAGCAAAATAGAATGTGGCGGTCACTAAATCAGAGGGGAGCCGTTCCGTAGTACACTTGAATAACTTGGATAACGCATAAAAAATTTTTTACTGTGCACCAGCTGTGGCTGAACTGTTCAGAAAAGTCAAGCAAGTTATGTATTTAACTAAGCACATCCTACAGTTTTTTTCATATTTCCATTCGAGAACAAAAATCAAAATATATTGCTCTTCTTTATAAAAATAAGTGATACCAGCTCAAGGTAGTACCTTTTGGTTTAAGCTCTATCCTAACAGCCATTGTAAAATTTTAAAAATCGCATTAAGTTCGGAAGTGGAACCTTACACCATGATTTTCTATGATGACAAACTTTTCATACCCAAAACATTAAAAGAGCACATAATCAATTTATGAACTATGTTTAAGATGTTTCGACAAGCTCCCATCTCATAAAATTTAGTTAAATGTGAATTTATGTCTAATACTTTCCAGGAATATACATAACTTAAAAGTGTACGTAACATTTTAACAAACCAAACTTACAAACATTTTGAAGGCGGTAAACAAATTGCAAGACTTTGTGAGAGATATTAATTTTGGTTTTTATTAAAGAAACCCAATTTGTCTTTTAAACAAAACACCGGATAACTTGATTTTCCATAAAAACGTTTACCCTTTTCTTAAGGTTTTAAATTCCAGGTGTAAATATCAGCGTTATAAAAACAATTTTCAGAATAAATAATACATTTCGGTTTGTCTTAGAATTCTTGTAATTCAATGCACCGTATTATTTAATAATTTACTTACTGTTTTGATTCGTTTCTTAAACCCTCGTATACTATGACTTTTTAACTTCAAAACCTTGTATTGAGATATTAAGATTTTAGTTACAATTCTTTTTAAAGTGATGCTTCAGGTAGATGTTTTTTGTTTTCTCGAAACTTTAGAGTCTCACATTGTTCCTCCTATCCTCCTATTTTTAGGTGTATCAGTATGAAATATAATGAAAACCTGTCAAATAAAAGTATGCTTATGCATTCCAAGTGTTACGTACTTTGTTTGATTCATTCATAAAGTATCCAGGAACATATCTTAAAACTATAGTTCGATAAACAGTCATACATGTGCAGAGCAGTTTAGTTAAAACTCAGAATTTCTTCGATTGTTTGGCTTTCTAACAGTGGTGTGGTAATGGTATAATTTATTTTAAATTTTCAGAAACGATTGGACTTTGAAAGTCACCGATGCTGCAGCAGCTGTGCTACTAAATTCCACGTATTGATTAAACAACATCTAAAAGTCAACAAACCGATGCAGATAAGTAAGAATTAATTTGTTGAACACTTTTAAAATTAGTCTGTGGCGTTTTTGGACCGTAGTTATTCTCAATTTTTGTTGTGTTTTACATCCTGACATTCAACTACAGTTAAAAACGTAACAAATGTAAAAAAATTTAAAAATAATAAGTGGCAATAGTAATATAAACATAATAATAAAATAATAACAATAATAATATAAACAGAGCTTTAAATTTGTAGTGCCCGTCAATCAATGAATTTTTCCGGTGAAGGGTTTGTGAGGATTGGTAAAAAAATATAACACAAATTTTAACTTATTTGTGTCAACGTTTCGACAGAGTTTATTGTCATCATCAGGACAATTTTTACTGACACCAAACACATGACTGTGAATTAAAGAGAGCAAATATAAACACTGTTGCACACCACTATAGAAAAATTATTCTTATTAGCGCTTTCAAGCTTCACACCTCATCGTGAGATCACATTTTCCGATCTGACTTCTGATCTGAATTCTGTTTTTGATTATAATCACTAACAAAACTTTCTTAATAAAATAATACACTACTTTCGGAAGAAACTATATTGAATAATATTACAATAAAATAATTTAATAATAGTAGTAAATATTTTTTTAAGTAGAAGAAAATGCTTTCTTCATCGTCAGAAGCATCCGCCTGTCTCTTGGTGTGTTGGACTCACATTGAAAGACCAGCCTCTAATTCAGGCATTCATATACATTCTGAAACCAGTTAGCGTAATTACTTCAGAATGGAGACTGTTGCGCCCACATCGGGCTCCGTCTAATTGTTTCCTTATATGCTACTTCCCGTTGGGTGAAAGCTGGGCACTTTTTTTCAGTAGGGCCTACTTGACAAATGCAGAAATACGTTCTCATTCCTCCTTGCCACGAAGCATTATCTCAACTACCCCCTGGCCGTAAACTCCCCTAGCTCTCAAGTGTAAACGTTTCTTGGCGACAAGGTTGCTCAACATCACTCCGGCATTACCAAGATAGCCGGCACAGAAATCGCCCGAAGCAACCGTCGCTAGCGGTAGTCCGATGCAACTCTAAGAGCTCTTTCTTGGGGCCTGAGCTGGTTTCACCCTGTAGATCTTACGATTCGGGAAGTCTGTCCACACTTCCGCTCCATACAATAGGACTGATGGACAGCTGCCACGAAAAGTCTACTTCTGGATGACCTCGGGCCGATGATGTTGGCCATGAGCCGACTAAGCGTCATCATTCCCTTGCCACTTTTTCCATTGTGCGCCTAAGCTGTCCGAAAATGCTAAACTTGGAATCAACCAAGGTACGTCACAGCTGGCTTTGACTCGACCACTTCGTCTCTGACTGGTACCGGGATTACAATGCCCTATTCAGGTGTTCTCTCATTGAAATGCCCAGCCACCCCCTTGCTTCTTCCTGTCCTAAGAACGTATTCCCCAGGCCACCTATCTTCTATATAAAATCCTTGCTCGGTGAAAAGTAGACGCTGTACACCGTCACACCTACACTCTTGACCCAAACGAAATGTTTTCCTCGTCCGCGAGCTTCGACTTGTATCTTCGCTGTCTCCCATACAAAAATTTCGCAAAACATATCGATTTATAATATTTAAAAGTTATACAGATGATTTAGTTCGTAGCCAATCACAACACAACCGCTTCCATCGAATTTCTACTAACACAGCACTGGAAAATAAAAACTGTTCCTGGTGTTCTCTACGAATCTTACACATTACACATGTATGACGTGCAACATCAGTATTTTAGTAGTATAACTACATATTTTTTTGTTTACTGTAAGATTCACACTTTATATAAACAACTGTTAATTTTCAAATCTGTTTTTGTTTAGGTTGTGGTGTTAACGATCCTTGTGCACTCCTTGATTTGCCCATATTTTTTTTTTGCCTTCAAATATTCCGCCGTCCTTTCGTATTAGAAACCAAATTTTCTTTTGGCTTTCTGTTCTTGTGAAGTCTTTCAACATGTTCTGCCCAATTCTGTCTGTATTGATTTATCCTTTAGTTTAGTTTGTATGTTGTAAGGACGTTCCTTATATCATCATATCTTAGCCGGTCCTCCGTGATAATCCTAGTACTCATCGTAAAAATATCATTTGACTAGCCTGTATCCGGCTTTGGGTCTTTGGGTTCAGTGTACAAGTCTCATTCCTATAAAGGCCGCATGGCACTACTGGCATTGCATTATAAAATTTCAAAAGTGTATCTCTTCTGAACTTTCCATTCAGTGTTCTTCTTATCGTTCCGCACATGTGATTAAACTTCCCTATTTTTTGTCCACATCTATCTCACCAACATAAGGCAAGTCACATCCAAGGAACCTGAATGAATGCACTTGCTCAATTAGTTGATTAATTAGTACTAGTTTACACCTTACAGGAAAAGGACCTTTAAAAGCCATGGACTTAGTCTTGATAAAAGAAATTTTCAGATCATAGAATCTGATTATCTGCTGCAATTCATAGACGGCCCTCTGCAGATAATTTTCATTGACTGCTATAATGACTATAATGACTTGATCGTCAGAATAAATCTGAGGTTTAACAAAATTACGTTCATTGAAACTGTCGCTGAAGTTTAATACTTGTAGCCTCTGCTTACACTCTCTAACAGCATCGTCCAAACATAAAATAAAAAGTGTGGATCAAATTCTACACCCTTTTCTGACCCTTTATTTATCATTTCACTAATTTCATCTGCAGATTCAGTTTCTACAATGCTCTCCAAATGAAATCAATTAGGTGCTTTGGTACGCCTTTTCTGTCTATGATATTCCACAGCTTATTTTTTTGTCTCACATTATTAAAGACCATGATGTAGTCGACGAAAACTATATGAGTCTAAAGATTATACTCTTTCCTCTTTTCTATCTACAGCTTTAATGTAAAGATGTTATCAGAACACGATCTTCCTTTCCTAAAACTTTACTGCTCTTCGAGAAAGATTGTGTCTATAATAGGCCTTAAAATGTTAATAAATTTTTTTCAAAAATCTCTGTCAATTTATGTGTTTTTTTACCAGCGTATCGAAATTTACGTGTAACCCATGTTTGAAAAATGGTCTAAACCACGAATTATTTGTTAGTAAGTGTATAGTGCTAATGGAAACAAGATATTAAACGTGTTAGGATATGGTGCACCCTTCATAACAATCGTTTGTAAGTGGGGACTCTAGTCTAATCCTGGTTGTACGAGCATTGTCCGCTATGGACGTCCAAGAAGTGTGACAACTCCTAATACGGCACCCACCTTGCACAACGTATTATTCACACTATCCTCGCGACGTATAGAGAGTGCTATATACGCAGATACGTAGCGCCTATGATCTCAGCAATTTACATAATAAGGTAAATCTCATTTGGATGCATTTCTCTCCAACTAAAATGTCTCTATTTTGCTTTGTTGCACCTAATTTTTATAAAAAAATATCAAAGAAGCCATTTCAATAGTGGGTTTTCGTCGTGACGAAAGTTAAATCCTCCTATTCAGGATCATGAAAATAGTGGTGCTCATCGCTCTACGTTTTTGGAATGGAATGAATTGGAACATTCTTTAAACAAAGGGTGACTTATTGATGATTTACTTCAGGAACAAATGAGTAAAGCAGCAAAGACATGGAAGGAAATCCTCGAACGGGTCATTGCCACAGTACAAACTCATGCACAACAAAATCTGGCATGATAAGACATCGAGAGTCAATTACTAACGATCAAAATCCTGAAAACTTTCTGGCTTTGTTAAAATACTTTCCTAAATTTGACCCTGGCATGAGATCTCATTTGGATTCAGTCTCTCGTAAATCAGGGTGTATATATTGTATCTTTCACCAAATAAACAAAATACGAGTAATACGCCTGTTACAAGAAATAGTGCGCAAATATATAGGCCTATTATTACTGCATGTAAGAAGGCGAAGTACTTTAATATTATATTTGACACAACACCAGATGCTGCACATGTAGAACAAATGTCTAAGATTAAAAGATTTGTTGAAATTAAATGCAATTCTGTTGATAACAAAGAAGCCTTCATAGATGGTATTCCTTTAGAAGTGAAAACAGCGGAGGGGTTCACACAAGCTAATACAAGTAAGCTTGAGAGAGATACATTGAATCTCAGCGATTACAGAGGTCACTCGTATGAGAATCAAGGTACCCATTCAGGAGTTCAGAAGAGAAAATTATATTTCACTCCACTATCTGTGTTTGTTCCCTATGACAACCACTCACTTAACTTGGTTGGAGTTCATGCAGTCCATGTAAATGTTCAGGCAGTGAAATTTTTTGGGACAGTAGAACGTCTATCCGCTTTCTTTTCCTGTTCCACTTATAGATGAAGTGTTCTTAAAGACTTCGTAAATATTACTCTAAAAGACACTGTTATACCAGGTGTAGTTCATAAGCAGATGCGGTGAAAGCAATATCCACTCAGCTGGATGACGTAATAGCAATGGCCGCTCCACTGGAGATACTGAGGGTTACACCGACTAAAACAACTGATACGAAAGAAGATGCAGGATTAATAATTAATGCAATAGAAAACTTTAATTTTGTGACCTTGCTCCTTTTCTGGACAGACATTCTTTTTTCTATGGACAAAATCCAGGAAATCTTGGAGACCAAAGGAATAAGGATTATTCAAGCATTGACACTTCTGGTGAAGCTAACGGATAAACTAAACGTTTGGAGGAATGAGCTGTGTAAAATTGACATTTCTAAGGCAGAGCAGGTATGTAATGAATAGGGTGAGAAGGATAAGAAGGAAGCTCACGATACCAGGGGAGTATGCAGACGATTCTGCATTAACCGTTTGGCAAGAAATGCGGCGTTTTCTAATACAAATTTTGGAGAAACTGTCAGTCGAAATTTAAAGCAGATTCTCTAATGTAAAAGAGTTAGAAAAACGCTTTGAGTTCCTCTGTAAATTTGAGACGTTCGTAATGTTGGGGATGTACATTTAAAGAAACAGTTTTTCCATTTCAATATTAAGTGCACAGTGCTTGCAAACTACATCCACATGTCCTAAACAGTGAAGAATTCTTCAGTTACTTAAAAGACATCATACTTTTATTAGAAAGCGCAAAAGCCAATGGAGAACAAATGGACTTTAAACCTCAGGGACTGCTACAATACATTTCTTCAATGGGATTAAAAGCCTACAAAACACTAGCAACAGCTTTAAGAATTTGTCTTACCTTACCAGTGTGTGTTTCCTCTTGTAAAAGATCGCTTAGTAAACATAAATTGATTAAATCGTACCTACCATCAACAATATCTCAAGACAGGGGTATCAAATCTAGCAATACTTTCAATTGAAAACGACATTGCTTCATCTTTAGATTATAGTGATTTAATAACCCACTTTGCAGCAATTAAGACCAGGAAAGTTACATTTTAAAATGTTTTATTTCAAATATTTATTAAATATTAAAAATAAATATGAAGTGTTTTTTAATAGAAGACGGAACCGTTAACTTGTAATGGCAATTGATTTATTTTATAACTTTTAATGTAATCCTTTGTTTAACTTTATGTTGCTTTAGGTTATTGTTTTGTCGATGCGCTTTAGACTTACAAGGAATTTGCATGTTTATTAGTATGTTTTTGTGTTATAATTTTTTCAATTTACTACATTTTGTATAGACTACATTTGTTAAAAATAAATGTATACAATCTGAAAACCGGTAATATAATTTCTTATGTAATACCGGTAATACCGAAATATAATTTCTTAATTTTGACTTAACAAATATTCTTAAGACGTTTGCTGGACGTGCTTTAATACAAAAAGTCTACACATTTGCATTTATTAAGTACTTTGTTTACCTCTACGAGACCTAGAGGTAGACCGAGGAAGAGGTGGGAAGATGGCGTTGCAGAGGACGCGAGAGACATGGGGATAAGAAACTGGAGGAGGGTTGCAGTGGATAGAGTGGATTGTAGGCGGAGACTGGTGGAGGCCAGGGCCCGACTTGGGCTGTAGCGCCATAGGAGAGAGGAGAGAGAAGTAGTTTGTTTACTGGATGGGCCTTCATTTTTGCTCTTTTGTCCCCTTTTAATTGTGAAGGTGAGGCGGCCGACAATCTCCTTGGTCCTTGCCAAAAAGCTTAGCTACGCCACTGGATGCACACACTCATATGAGATGCCTATGATTTAGCAACGTCATTTACTCGTCTTCTGAGGGTCTTCCAAGGCTCTACGAAATGTTATCAATAATGCCATTTTTGTTCCACTTTTTTTTTATCCCAATGCTGGGATCGTCTTCAGTGCACGTCTTGTACGACCACTTTTAAACTCAAGTGTGCCCCACTTACCGTTGTTTCTGAAGGCGCAGCATCTCCTAACACATTTACAATTTTGTTTCGATTTTCCATTGGCGCCAAAACGTTTTTAACAGAAAATTCATCACAACACGATGTTTGATTTTGTGCATTTTAATAACTCGCGTGACAAGGAAAGTTTAAACAGATGATAAAGGGGTGAATAAATTGACAGATATATCTGGAAGGTAACGGGTATTCACGCAAAATATACGTCAGCACACGAAAGCTTTTAGTTCTACCATTAAGCTGTAGATATCGCTACGCAAAATTTTCTACTGACATTGTTACAGCAACGTGTAAGTTGTTCATTGCAGTATCAAGCAACTCACAAAAAGAGACATTATTTCCAAAAGAGTAAAGTTGACACATTAGAGTTGTCGTAGTTGACGTTCCTGACAGTCGATTAAGGTAAATTTTAATAAGGCTAAATTCTGATGGCGTAAGGTTTTTTTGGTGGAAAATATTCACACCAAAAAATTGTTTAACAAGACCTGTCAACACTTTCATACTTTTTTGTTAAGAAAGTTGCTGAACACTTTTTTCTTGCGTTCACAAAGTATTCGCTCTTTTCGGCTTTGAAAGTCATTAACGTCCCCTCCACCTATTTTTGTAAAGCAACTGAACAGAGTTTACTAAAAAAAATTGGTTTTGAATACTGTGATTCACTAAAAAAATTATAAAAGACTATGTAACTATGTTTAAAGTTTGCTGATGACGTGGCTGTTTTAGCAGAAAAATAAGAGAGAAGGAATGAAATGATAAACAATTTGAATGATGCGAGGAATATGGTATGAGGATTAAGAAATAAAAAAGTAAGTGTATTGCGCCGCGACTAGTAAAAACATCGCGGCGAGAGTTAATTATTTTATATTACGTCTCCTTTGCGCCTGGATAGTTATGCTGCGTGGCGTCGGCGATTTCAGCGAGCCGTCTGTTGTGCATCGTAACGCGATCTGTTGGTTAATTGCCGTAACCACGGTTTAGCCGGAATGGCTCTCACGCGAGGGAGCCGGTCAGTTGCTTCTCCTACCTCAATCGTTTAACATCTGAACGCCGGCGCCGAAATAAGAATTCTGTCTGTACTACTACTACTTTCTGCCATGGGCGAATAATTTTATAAAGGACCTCTGGTGAGTTACTTTTGAGCATAGCTTGTCATTAAATATAATGAATATCTGGGTAAGAATGTGTATAATTTGGATGTAATTGGATTAAGATGTGTGTGCGCGATTCTGGGCTGATGCAAACATGGTAAGCCATACGGCAAAATTTTATAACTACTTTAAAAATGAATAAAACAGCATTAAATGAAATTATATTTGATATTTTTAAATGTAGCATAAAGGTGCCACTGATTGTCACAAACTGGCTAGCTATTTAATGACTTAGCGTATTTGCTACCACGTGGCCAGTTATTTTGTAACTGCCTGAAACTGATTAAGAATATATTTTTGGTAAATCAATTGCATTTATTACTTACTAAATTGTGAAGATTAAGGTCAATGGAATATTAAAATAACCACTGATCAATTCAGTTTAACTTAGAGTGATTGAGGCCACGTGGCGAACTCGTTACATGTACGCACATGACGTTATAAAGTGCTCACCTTAACTGTTTGACTAAGGTGCAATTATACCTTACTGTGGCATATGCAATTTGTTCAGTTGATAAAATCCGTGCGAGCGACTTTGTTTTTTTGTAGTGTGGTGTAAGTGCGACTTTAGAGTTGAGTTTGCTGATTATAAATTATTGTAAAGACGTTTTCTACAAAATACATGTGAATGTAGGGTTCCCGCACCAGCCAGGGAGTCGGGACAGAAGGATGGCGACAACTACACCCGTCGCCATCAGCCTGAGCATTGCTGACTAGCTTTCCTATTTCGTCGCCGGCGTTAGGCATGGGACCCGCCATGTAATACAGGATGAATCTCCCGGCTTCCTGAAACAGCCACTCACTACCCACTTGGACCTGAGCCGTCCATCTGCCTCAGCACGCGGTAACAGCTTTAAACCAGGTGAAACTGTTCCAATTATGTAAAGTCGACCTCGCGACATATTCTGTCACACCTATTGAGTGAAATATAAAAAGTATAAAACAGTTACATTCCGTTTTTGTAAACTATATTGCAGTTAGACAGTAGTTGATCAAAACCGAACATGTCGGTTCATTATGTGCACGCCCATAATTCAGTGGCACTGATTACTAAACTATTAATAAGTCAATAATTGTGAGTCAATAATTGTATGCCAGGCTAGCAGGCATGTACAGTGCGATTGTTTCATTCTTTTTGTTCAAATTCTTTATTTCCTTGGATTAACTGGATTAACTGTTTGTGCAGTGTCATGAATTATCACGCCTAGTCAGCTCATGCTGCCCGCCATATCTATTCGGAAGTCATTCAAATTTGTAAATTCTCGTGTTACCTGCTGTCTTTCTTTTTCATATTTTATTTAGGTTCATTTGAGCGTTTTTTATTTCGCAGTCCAATCGGGTGTACATGCTTGCAGCCTGGGCAAACTCGAGCGGTGCGGATTGTGTGCTAATTTTATAAAGATTATAGTAGATATATATATTCGAGTGATTAATGTTGAAAAGGTATTTACGAATGTACAAGCACTGATTGTTAGTATACCGTTGGGTTGTTATGAGATTATGATTATTATTTGTCAGTAGGGATTGTAAAAAAAAGGGAATTGATTTAGCAATGATTGATCATTACCTGGGGTGGTTGCTCTAGCTTAAAAGGAGCGCTAACTATGGAAGGCCTAAGGTCAACTAAAAGGAGGTTTTTTAGAAAGCCATGCATTGGCTTGTTGCTGATGGTCATATGCCGTATTAATTGAACTTGTTCAGGTTGCTGAGTTATCTTAAAGCAACAAACCGAATGATTAATCATGGCTGGTCGCTCTCCTTCCTTCACTCAAGTGTTGTAACGTCTTTTCGCCGCGTTACAAATCCAGGGAACCCCTCGTAATTAAACTCCGTTAATTAGATGGGCTGCCTACGTTGTAACAGAATTGATCACAAATAATTAATATAACGAATTACTTACTAACTGTGTAAGGAAACAATGGCAAGGTATACAATTGATTTAAGCACTCCTCATATGTGTGTAACAAATATTAGTAACCCTCGATAGACAGGCTATCGAGTCACCTTTTAATTGGTATGCTGAAGACTCGTCCTGGGGTATCCGTCTTGGGAAACAGGAACAGCTACGTCGTCATCACGGTCAGGTCTTCCTCAGTAAAGCGCTCCAAAGTTCGCAGGTTGAACAATATGTTGTGTAGATATCTACGATGATCTTGTAGATTCTCGGATGTCCTGATCTGCATATTCTGTCACGTGCAGTAGAGTTTGTGGCTTCTGATAGTTCATATCTCCAGGTATGACTTTGGAATTGTTGTTATTTGTTGAAGCACGAAGTCATCTTGTGTTACACTCCTTTTTTACGTTTCGATTTTTTTACTTTAAATTTCTTGTCTATTTACATGACTATATTAGTTAACACATCCAGATGCTTTAAACAGCTACATCTGGTACACCATCTTAAGGTGAAACAAAATATAGTTAACATATTTTAAGAGCACAGCTCCTACGTCTATACTGTACGAAGTCACCATTGCAAGAGAGAGAAATTCTGCTCCCTTCGCCTGGTACTGGGCAAAAGTTAGTGGGGCAATTTCCGCGCGAGAATATAGTTCCTAACTATATTTAAGTTAACATTTTTATTTATACAAACTATCCCTAAACAAATATACATAATTTAAATCAGTTGTTTTAGCGACTATTTATGTCTTCAGATTTTTAATTATTAACATTAGTTCTTTTTATCTTATTCTAACTTACACAAGACTCGGAAAACATGTCGAGTCTGGAATCAACAGGACAGCGCCTGCTCACAAGCAAAGGGTTAAATACGATATTAATAACTCTTTACAATTTATCTTTTTATTAGAGTATCTTCTAACTAACTAATTACTGCTTCCTCTCATACTGAGTACATACAGGTATTTTATATTAATACAGTGAGATTTAAATGGCTTAAGAGCTAATAACCTTAATTTTTAAAAATTTTTATTTTCTTGATTATTTCTTTTATTTAAATCGTTACATACTCCACCGCTTAAATTGCACGCTACGGTTAAGCTTTTTTGAGTCTAACTCACTATTGGGCACTGGGATATTGAATGGGTTTAGTGTGTGTAATTTCTTTCACATTGTTGTTGTACACTTTACAACGTTGTCCACATAGTTATTACCTATAGTTACAACACAGTACACTTTATATTCTTATGAACTATCTTTTTTTTTTTTACATACTATTTACACTAAATATTTACACAATTAAAACACAAAACTCTTTCTTATCTCTATCACTTAATTTTACTACCGGTTTTTCTGATTGTCTTACTCTCTCTTCTATAGAGTAACTTTCTAAATCTTTACTATTTAGAATTCTATCTTTTCTTCTGTGAGTCCTATATAACTCATGTAGTTAATGAGTGTTAGTACCCATCTAGTTAATGATTATTCATTAATGCATGCTTCGCAGAACTGGAACTCAGGTTGATCAGGCCTCGTTTCCAAACTCTACGTTTTACATTTTTCACGTGGTTTCAGAAATATAATTTTCTTTACTGCCTAGTATTCCCTTTTCTTTTTTGGGTTATACTATACCGTCACTTCTTATACAACTTTATTTGCGAAATATGCGTTCTCCGCACATATTTCTGAGTTGCAGGTTCGCACAGGGCTACTGTAACCGGAGTTAGGTACTTTTGGATTTGGTAAGGGCCACACCATCTGAATGATAGTTTCGAGGTGGTCTTATCAATCGCACTACTAATGGGGTGAGTCTTGTACATTACTAAGTCACCTACTTGGTACCTGACTGAGTTGCTATGATTACCTTTCTCGTGGTATCTTCTGGATTTTTCCAAGCTTGCTCTTAAGTTAGAGCGGGCTTTGTTCCATATTCGCTTTATCTGCTTATCCGTTATTTGCGGAGGCAGCAGATCGTGTATATTCCATCTTGTGGACAAAGGGTGGTTTGGTCGATAGTTGTATAGTAACTCGAACGGGGTCGACTTGTGACCTTCGTGGTAAGCTGAATTAAAAGCGTATTGAATCCAGGATAGATTTTGGTCCCACGACGTGTGATCGTTCGCATGATAGGCGATTAGCGCAGATTTGAGGTTTCGTAGATACCTTTCAGCAATATTGCCTTGCGGTCGATACTCTGTAGTTGTTATATGGTCTATCCCTAACTTGAAACACATATTCTTAAATTCTTTTGCTTTAAACTGCGGACCGTTATCAGATACTATACGTACTGGAGTACCGTAGTCTTTAAATAGTCTTTCCTGTAGTATTTTAACTGTTGTCGACGCTAATGCTCGTCGCATGGGATACACCCAAACAAATTTGGTGAACGAATCTACACATATCAGTAACATGGTATTTCCTGATTTGGATCGTGGATACGGACCTGAGAAATCTAGATAAAGTTTCGAAAAAGGGGTCTTTGGGATTTCTGATATCAATTGGCTTACTTGAGTATTTCTGGCGGGTTTGCTAAGGGCGCATAATGAACATTTCTTTACGAAGGTAGCTATTTCGCAGTTCATATTGTTCCAATGATATTCCTTTCGAATACGATGTATCGTCTTATTGATTCCCATATGGGCTCCTATGGTAGATGAATGGAAGTATTCCATTAGCATGGGCTTAATTACATCCGGGGCTATTATTCTTAATTCCTTTCCGTCTCTTATTTTGAGACACAGTACATTCTTACTCAATACGTACTTCTCGGATTTAATACCTTGGGTAAGTTGTTCTATAATAGGCTTCAGTAAGGGGTCTTGTTGTTGATACAGGGCAATGTTTGTAAAGGCAAGGGGGAATTCAGTAATTACAGCGTTCGCACTTGCTATTTCCGGCTTCACTATGTTTTCGGAAGTTTTAGTGGGTGACTGGAACATACGGGACAGGGTATCGGCGACTACATTTTGAGTACCTTTAATATGCTGCACTCTGAATTTGTAGCAGTTTAATTTCAATATCCATCTGCCAATTCGTCCTAATTGTTTAGGGTGATTCAATAACCATGATAACGCCTGATTGTCGGTTTCCAAAAGAAATTCTTTATGTTCTAGGAAGGGTTTAAACTTTTCGAATGCAAAAACAATTGCTAAACATTCCAATTCATATGCAGAATACTTTCTTTCTTGATCGCTCAGTGTTCGTGATGCTTAGCTAATTGGTAGTCTACAGTTATCTATCTCTTGGTATATCACTGCACCTAACGCTACACTGGAACTGTCGGTTTGCACGACGAATGGTTTTGTGAAATCAGCTAATTGCAAAACTGGGGGAGATATAATGCTTTCTTTAAGTTGCTCAAACGCGTTTTGATGTATTGAGCTCCATTCGAACTTCGTTCCCTTCTTTCGTAAGGAGTTTAGGGGTGCTGCTATTTCGGCAAGATGGGGAATATATTTGTGGAAATAATTCACCATACCTAAAAATCGGGCTATACATTTTGCATCTCGTGGGGGTGCAAATTCTCTAATAGCACGGGTACGTTCGGGGTCAATGCTTACCTTTCCATTTGCTTTCACGATGTGTCCTAAGAAAGAAAACTGAGGGACAGCGAAACTTACCTTATTTGGGTTCACCGTTAATCCTGCTCTTAGTAAACGAGATAACACTTCACGCAAATGTCTGAGATGTTGTTCCATTGATTCACTGTATATTACGATGTCGTCCAAATAGTGGTACACATATTTAAATTTAATGTCGTGAAATATCTTCTCCAATAGTCTACTACATACGGAACTTCCTTGAGATATTCCAAAGGGTACCCTAGTAAATTGGTACAAGTTAAAAGGAACTGCAAACGCGGTTAGACGTTTGGATTCTTCTGAAAGAGGTATTTGGTGAAAAGCTTGATTTAGATCCATTACCGTAAAAACCATAGCTTTAGTAAAATAATGAAACGCACTATGGATGTCTGGAAGAGGGATTGATTCAAATTCTATTCTTTTATTTAATTGCCTGTAGTCTACAACTAGTCGGTGTTTATCTGGTCCTTTCGGTACTAAAAAGGAGGGTGAAGAATATGGGGACGTAGAGGGTTCTATGACTCCTTGGTCCAATAACTTATTGATATGGTTTCGCATGACTTCCATCTTGGGAGGCGACAGCTTGTACGGAGGTAGTCGTATTACTTTCTGATCACTCAGATTAATTTTATACTCTATTAGGTCCGTAAGTCCTAGTTTTGGTGTAAGAACCGAGGAAAATTCTTTTATTAGTTTTACTATTTTGACTCTATCTCTTCGTTCTAGGTGAGATAAATCTGAATCTTGGTGTATTACGTGTGCAGTAGATGAACAACGTTTATCTTCATTACTATCAAATTTATGTTTTCTTGCACGGTCAAATCTGAAATAAAATTCTCGCTCGTAGATGTCAAGAATCATTCCTGTCTTACTAATAAAATCTGCACCTAATATTAAATCAGGTCCTAATTCTTTACATACTAATATTGTAAACATCCAACTTAGGTTTTTTATTTTAACCTTAACGGTAATGCTCAGGTTTATATTTATTTTACGTTTATCAGCGGTAGCACACTTTATATTCACAGGTTGGTTCCGTTTTACTAGATGATGTTTAGCTAACATGTCCGCTAATTCTTGGCTGATTAAGCTTCTACTAGATCCCGAATCAATTAAGGCGATGGGGAATGTAACGCCTAAGTCGACTTGTATTAATGGTAGTAGATTTTTTTTTCCATTTACATCTATTAATCGCATTACACTTTTCACGAAATTCTCGCACATAGGGGTCGATTTCTTTCGCACCATTTTTGTTTTTCACTTGGTTACAGAATAATTCATTCTTATTATTATTACTGGTTTCTTTTAGTTTACCCAATTTTGAGTAGCTGCGGAAGACACAGGTTTTCGGGTCTCCCTGCCTTACATGTTTTTTGAATTGGGGTTATTCCGTTCCAATGGCTTACTTTTGCACTCTCTTCTTATGTACCCATATTTGCCACAATTATAACAGGTGGGTTTTCTGCGAGGTGGGTACTTGGTTTCCGCTTTATCTGGGTTAACACTTAACTTACCCGCTTTGCGCACATGGTGAGGTCTACTAGAAACTTGTCTTTCATACGAGGTTGTTACATCAGGCAGTAGTGCTCGCAATTGATGTCTATTAGTTCCAGAGGTTTTCATTGCTTCTCTATTTTGATCTGAGTACCATACATTTGAAGAATGGATACTGCACTGTTCTAGATCAGCAATTGTATTGGGTCTATTCATCAATGATAGTCGAGATCTTTCTTCAGGTGACACGCCTACTAAAATGGTGTCCACCAGTTGTGTTTCGTTCCAGCTTACACGTAGTATTCGAGAGGACTCCCTAATATCGGAGATGTAGTGATCTAATCTCTCCTGATGTCCTTGTACTCGGAGTACTGTCTTCCTTTTTATTTCCTCATAGATGCCGGTGGGAATAAAGTATTTTATTAAAGAGCTATGTAGCTCTTCTACTGGGAAAGTAGAGGTTAGGGCTTCTAGCACACGATTTTTTAACGGGGGTTTACACTTTGGTAACAGAACTTGTAAAATTTTCCAGTCATTCAGCTGCTGTAGATCCTTTATCTGAAGAAGATAACTAATAAATGTTAGTAACTTGGAAACATTTAAACCATCTGTATAGGGGATATCGGTTAAAATCTTCTCCACAGGGTGAGTCATTTTTCCGTATAGATCTGCGTTATAGTTCATAGGGGTAATTCCTCGATGAGGGCGATTAGATTCATTGGGGGTGTTGGTCAATTCATTATTTCCGGGACGAAACTGAAAATGCTCGGGAGGAGGGACATTTACATCTGTATCAGTTTTTTGTTCTGGGTTCGCTTGCACTTGCGATACGATAGGTGAGTTCCGATCCGAGTTAGGCGGAGGTAAACCAGTGGTGGGGGATTGTACTGGGGAGATGTGTAATTTCATTAATGATTTCTCTATTTCGTCCATCCTGAATGAGTTGGATTTTCGTCTTAAATCGTTGATAATTGAAGGTAAGCGGCGTAGAACTTCGTCTGCTAGCTTTTGTACATCAACGGGTATTTCTGTGAGATTCTGCCAGATCGACAAATTTTTTATTCGCCTGGTTAAATGCTCTATTCTCTGGGTAGTCCGCAAAATTTTTGCCGGAGATTTCTCGTCTTGGAGTGTTTGAGACAATAATATAGTTCACTATACTTGGCATTACAAATTTCTTTCTCGCTTTCATAATCGAGTTGGCTTAGATTGTTTAATTGCACGGGCGCATCAAATCCACATTCGCGAATTGAACTTCGTAATTCCGCGACTGTTACATCAGCATGGGGTAGTCCACGCAAAAGGGCTTCGTAAGACAGCTCGTCTTTTAATAACAAATCCGGGTTAAATTGGGCCATTTTGTTCTAACACATTAGCACGTACTTAAAATTAATACTAGTATATTACACATATATTACATATACATATAATAAATTCATAAGTAATCAATTTACACAAATTAGAAAAGAACAATTTCTCTTCTAAGGGAGAGACAGAAATCACACACACATATTTTTCAAGATTAAATAGCCGATCAGCTGTTTACTGGAATGTAGGTCAGAGGGTGGCCTACATATTTAGTTAACAAAGGAGGGTTGAGCGTGTCAGTGAGAAAGGGGGTTTTACTCTTATTGTTCTCCACAATGCGACTGAATAACACAACTACTGTATACCGGTTTAAACAAGAGAAGGGGAGCGCAGACGCTAGATTCTATTATTATTATTCCGCTTAGACAACACTTTGGCTCCGTTCATTCATAAACTTTTCTCAATTAAATAATTACTTATTTTGTTCACAAGTTTTAAATCACGAACTTCTACTTAATTACTTTATTATTATTAACAAAGTTATTTTTAATCAAAATTTTTTTTATAACACATACTAGTGTATGTAAGCTAGATAGTTGGACATACACTGTGCAGAATGATTCAGGAAACAACAGGTCATAGATTGTCGTAAACAAACCTGTTACAGATTGTTCGGTTGACCAAAATTTTTATGTTTGGTCACAATTCATCTATGCAAGTAATTATATCGAATTATGCAGGTTCCTACTGGCCTATAGAATGCAAAAGCTACATGCATTGTATGACGCTAAGGATATTTTACTTATACATACTACCATCTACGTAACTTAATACACTATTAAATACATTTTGAACATTACATTTAGTAAAGTAACTTTCTGAGTGCATATATCAATATTATATATTTAGTTATTGATCATACAATTTATCCACGCATAGTGAATGCAATTTTGTTTGTGACACTCTATACACAATTAAAACTCTTTCCTTTGTTTCCCTTTTTTTTTGAGTGACGCAATTTTGTTTGCGTCGCGATGCTTAAAACAACTTTTTAAAATTTAGCAGAGTGGCGCACTTTTGTAACGTCTTTTCGCCGCGTTACAAATCCAGGGAACCCCTCGTAATTAAACTCCGTTAATTAGATGGGCTGCCTACGTTGTAACAGAATTGATCACAAATAATTAATATAACGAATTACTTACTAACTGTGTAAGGAAACAATGGCAAGGTATACAATTGATTTAAGCAGCACTCCTCATATGTGTGTAACAAATATTAGTAACCCTCGATAGACAGGCTATCGAGTCACCTTTTAATTGGTATGCTGAAGACTCGTCCTGGGGTATCCGTCTTGGGAAACAGGAACAGCTACGTCGTCATCACGGTCAGGTCTTCCTCAGTAAAGCGCTCCAAAGTTCGCAGGTTGAACAATATGTTGTGTAGATATCTACGATGATCTTGTAGATTCTCGGATGTCCTGATCTGCATATTCTGTCACGTGCAGTAGAGTTTGTGGCTTCTGATAGTTCATATCTCCAGGTATGACTTTGGAATTGTTGTTATTTGTTGAAGCACGAAGTCATCTTGTGTTACACTCCTTTTTTACGTTTCGATTTTTTTACTTTAAATTTCTTGTCTATTTACATGACTATATTAGTTAACACATCCAGATGCTTTAAACAGCTACATCTGGTACACCATCTTAAGGTGAAACAAAATATAGTTAACATATTTTAAGAGCACAGCTCCTACGTCTATACTGTACGAAGTCACCATTGCAAGAGAGAGAAATTCTGCTTCCTTCGCCTGGTACTGGGCAAAAGTTAGTGGGGCAATTTCCGCGCGAGAATATAGTTCCTAACTATATTTCAGTTAACATTTTTATTTATACAAACTATCCCTAAACAAATATACATAATTTAAATCAGTTGTTTTAGCGACTATTTATGTCTTCAGATTTTTAATTATTAACATTAGTTTTTTTTATCTTATTCTAACTTACACAAGACTCGGAAAACATGTCGAGTCTGGAATCAACAGGACAGCGCCTGCTCACAAGCAAAGGGTTAAATACGATATTAATATCTCTTTACAATTTATCTTTTTATTAGAGTATCTTCTAACTAACTAATTACTGCTTCCTCTCATACTGAGTACATACAGGTATTTTATATTAATACAGTGAGATTTAAATGGCTTAAGAGCTAACAACCTTAATTTTTAAAAATTTTTATTTTCTTGATTATTTCTTTTATTTAAATCGTCACAGTGTGAATGATTGATTGTTGTAAAAATGTTGCAATTGAGTTATTATTTATATTCCGTATTAGTGTATTGATTTATGATGATGTATTGTGATAAATTTCTGAGTGCCTCATGAAGGTTTAGGCTGAACAACTGAACATTTCTGTCTTTAAACAAACGTATGTATATCTTTAAATAAATAATTACCTTATTTTATCCACTAAGTGATCTTCTTTTTCTTTTTAATTACTACATGTTTCAGGGCTTATATCCCCATCTTCAGGTAAAAGCAAATCTACCCTATTATTAGGGTTTCGTTAAAAATTCACAACGACACAAACACATAACACACTTAAATAAATTAACATTGAACATTAAATCTGTATCGGAACACGCTACAAACGAACCAGTGCACTGGCCGAAGTCCGACTTTCAACTCTTTGAAAGTCGGACTTCGGCCAGTGCACTGGTTCGTTTGTAGCGTGTTCCGATACAGATTTAATGTTCAATGTTAATTTATTTAAGTGTGTTATGTGTTTGTGTCGTTGTGAATTTTTAACGAAACCCTAATAATAGGGTAGATTTGCTTTTACCTGAAGATGGGGATATAAGCCCTGAAACATGTAGTAATTAAAAAGAAAAAGAAGATCACTTAGTGGATAAAATAAGGTAATTATTTATTTAATCATATACAGTGATCTGGAGACCAACGGTAACTATGTGTATGTATATCTGTTGTACACTGTGCTATATCATCTACGCAAAAATAAATGTTGTTACGTTGATCCTGACTTTTATTTGCAAGTCCTGTCACAATGGGCTCAGTGCATTTTATGCTTCATCTAGGCCATCTGCCTAGTTCAAAAAATTACGGGTCGCCTTCCCCTTGTAAAAAAAAAAAAAAACTTAGATTTTTTTTCAAACAAAAATTTCTTAAAACTATGAGAAGGGGCAGAGAGGGGGCTCAGTATGGTGATTGGCAGAGGAGGAAAAAGGGCAAACATAAAGATAGGGCAAGACAAAATACAAAAAGCGGAGTTGTTTAAATATCTTGGAAACTTGGTAAGTGAAGATATGTCCTGCACTTGTGAAATTAGAGAAAGAATTGCTATAGCATTTAATGGGAAGAAAAGACTGCTGTGCGGGAAAATTAATAAGGATTTAAGGAAAACGTTAACCAAATGTTATGTGTAGAGCGTTGCTTTATATGGTGCAGAGACATGGACACCGAGGAAGGAGGGTTAGAAAATATTAGAACCATCCATTTGAGATGTGGGTGTGGCAAGCAATGGAAAAAGTCGGATGCGTTGATAAAGTAAGGAATGATGAAGTTGTAAGAAGACTAGGGGAAAAGAGAAGAATCCTGAAAGTAATATAGAATAGGAACAGGAATTCGTTTGGTCATTATTTAAGAAGAGACTGCTTACTTACAACTGATATGGAGGATGTCATAGAAGGAGAAGAAAGAAGAGGCCATAGAAGAAAGAAGTTAATAGATAGCATTAAAATCAGAGAGTGTTAAAAAGAAACGAAAAGACTGCTGGCATGCGATGGGACAGCTTGGAGAGCTTTTACCATTTGAAGACCTGCTTTAGGCCAGAAAACCAAATAAAAAATATAACTATTAAACTTTGTTTGCCAAATGTCGAATCAGAATCAAAAATATAATATATAATATTCATGTCGTATTGCATCAATTTGCAATTACGCAATAAAAACTGAAATTTCTAATGTGGTACTGTTTACATCAGGCGGATACAACCTTCAGAATGTTTTAGTATTTAAACAAAATAATAATTAAAGCACAATAACAGGATATCTGCGGATAAAGTAAACACAAATACACTTACACTTAGGGTATGGAGACAAATTTAGACTACCAAATACAAAAACACACAAGAATAAGACCGCGGGCGACTTGCAGTACCTCGCTCAAACAGAAAACAAAGATAGCATTACATTTCGTCAAATCACACTGACGTAGCGGTAACTCGGAGAAAACAACGGTCGCCATGAAAGCTGAGAGTTACAATCACAATGACAAGGAAGGCTCGACCGGGAAAGTTTATTTCTCAATAAAGCGGAAACTTTTCTAATACCTGGATCTACGCAGTGGCGTAAAGTATTCACAGGGGTAAAGTAATTTCTCCTTTAGCACAAAACTAGAAACTTGTTTATAGGGAACTACACTCTAGGCTAGCTTAGTAACATTAACGAGTACATTTTTATTCAGTTTCACACTATGGTGGATATATGTGGAGCCATATGGAAAATGTTATTTCGTTTTAATATAAACGAACGCGATGAATATTGGTGCGGCCGTTGGGATAAAACACAATAAGTAACTCTCCTGAATATATGAGATTGTTTGTCTACAAATTTCTCGACTATCCCATACGTATTGTTACGACGACGGTCTACTGATCCCCGTATGGTGCAGTGGAAAACAAAATACAGGACAACAATGAAGTCACTAATCACTAGCTTTAATTATCACAATTAAACAGTTGTAATCATCAAAATAGTTTCTTACAACAAATCAAATAAAAATTGTTCACGCGCAATAAAAATGTCAACTAATATAAACCACAATTGTATTACAATTGTCCCGCACAATTATAAATCACATAACACTTCCCACAATACTTCAAACCGTACTGTGTAAATCGCCCGACAATAGCTGGAATAAGCGTCGCTGAGTACTTGTATTTATACGTCGCTGAAATTCCAGCAAATTCCACACTACGCGTCAAGTGTCACAGTGCGCGAGGCCGGCGAATTTGGAACAGTCTGCCTAACGCAAGTTGAGATTACGTACGCACACAACATTACAACCGGATTTTACTGGAATAGCCGAGAATGTTCAGTAATGTTGTAACACTTTTTCAACATTACGTAACATATTTTTTCTATTTTACGTATTACAGAAATTTAAAGCATATTTTTACTATTTTTATTAAAAGTACTGCCAGCCATTTAACATAATGATAATTATCTAAATACAATAAATTTAAACTTGAAATTTTAGAAAATTATACCGCTTACCGGCAGCAATAATGACACAACTCAAAAATTTAAATTTTTCAACTCATGTCACCTTACATCCTTATATATAGCGCAGTTTGGGTTGTCCTGAGCTCTTATGTCATCGCTGAATTTTTAATTTGGCATTCCGCGCTGTTGTTCAATGTTTATATTCTTTAATAATGCGTCGGGTAATACATATTTACATGTCAGGATCTGCACTTCATTCATTGTTGAGGAATATTTGTTTAAAATATTATTTACTTGTTTCTCTTGATCAGCTGTATGTTTATTGCCGGAGCATTGGCCGCTACTCGTTATCTTATCTACGAGATTACAAACTGGCTTTCGTGAGTTGGTACATTGTTCTGCCTGGTTCAAATCGCTGTCCCTATACCCCCAATAACAGTGTATAGTTTATTTCGAATTGTGCATGTAAGTTTTTTGTTACTGAAATCGATTGTGGCGTGTTCTTAAAGTGTCAGTGCCCAATATAACATCATATACTAGATTTTTAACTATAATGACTGTCACTTCAATTTCTATGCCTTGTGTATTGATATAAGTGCTTGTTTACAAATAATTTGTATATCACCAGTCGCCGTACTAAACATAGTATTATTTACAGGTAGATAGGTGTTTTCTTAAATTGGTGCTTATGTTTGTTAAAAAAATTTTCATTAATTAGTGATACTTTCGCACCAGTAATAAAACATTACCAACACAAGCATTGATTCTCGCTCTCACAACAATGTCATTATTGTCCTCAATTCTATTATTTTCCACACATTCATCAACACAATTATTATATATTAATTCATTCCTAACATCAACAGGGTATAAGCCAGAAGCAATGTAAGCCTATACATTATTATCACTATTATTGCTAACATATGATTTCTGATACTGCCGTTTGTTATTGTATGTTTTATTTGTATTTTTATTCTTATTTTTATTTATATTATTAATTTTATTGCACTCTTTATTAATTTTTGGCTGCTCTTCATTTGCATTCGTCTTGGTAATTGCCGATACTTTGCTTTGATTTAATCTTTGAAATCTTGGTTTATTTTTAAACTGTTGTTGTAGTTGTTGTTGTGGCTGAAATTGTTTATGTGACTGCTCACTATTACTATTATTACTTGGGTTATCCACATTATCCAATTTAGTCAATAACAAGAGTAGTTCCTCTAAGGATTAACCCTTTGTGTAATAACCGCGATTTGAATCCCGCGTCCAAAATGGTGAGCTAACGTACTTACAATTTCTGCTTCTGTCACATCAGGTTCCAGATACTTGGCTCGAGATATCAGTTTCAAACTCGAATATTTCCAAATTCCAGCTGTACACGGATCTTTCTTTGTATCTCGCTGTTCCAATACCTAGCCCTAAAATGCCGCACCAGATCTTCATACATACATACTTTGTCCTGTATGACGGTGAACCATTCAGCCGCGGTACCATTAAACCTTCTCACCACCCAGTTTATTTTGTCCATTTCGCTAAGGTGGTAATTTACAGCGTCCATATTTCTCTCGCAGTTTTTGAGGAGTTTCTGTCTCTCTGCCATAGAAATTTAATTGTGAATTGGGATCATCAAAATTTTTATATATATATGTGGTCTGGTTCGCTGGTGTCGAGGTACTCTGGAGTCGGGTGAGCTGTTGTTTTAACTCCTGTATCCGCTGTTCCTGCTCAGCTACCAGTTCATTTACCGTCGATGAATGGTTTTACCATTCTTTCTTCTATGACATCAATCTTAGCTTCACAGTCGCTAAGACGTGAATTATTAGCTTCTAGTGCTAGCTCAATGATAGTATGAATTAACTCAACTTTCTCTCCGATACGCTTTCCTGTCGATTCTAAATGTTGTTTATTTTGCTTAGCTTGATCATGCACAGTGGTATAAATTCTTTTATTCTCGTTATGTAGCGACTTATTCTGTTTTATTGCTTCCACTTTATTAGCTCTATTTTCTTCAAGAAATTTTCTGCATATTGGCTTTATTTTCTTCTGACACTTTCTGCATATTGGCTAATAATGCAGCTAACGTATTTTGTAATTCAAGTGAGTCAGTCATATTTATAGTTATTTTATATATTCAAACAAATATTATAGTCCTTATTCAACGTAAACGGCACTATTATTAACTCTTCCTATTATAGTACTAATGTTCAGTTTAAATATTGTATAAGGTCACATTCTAGTATCGTAATCAAATGTTCACAAAACTTAACCTAATACTAACTCAAATAATAATTCAAACCTCCAAATAAACTAAATTAATATTACTGTTCAAATATCTGCTTACAGAGAATATTCAACAATTTCTTATACACTCCCTGCTTACACATAGAACACACACAAAATAGTCCAAATGAATCTAGTCTTTACACAATTAAATATATAATAATAACAAATTATTATAAAATCGTGCCACACGTTGACAGGCGCCAAATAAATATGCGACGATACAAATAAATATTTTCGCATAGGATAGTTTTGTGTGCATAAATTATGCACAAGTCTATATTAGAGGTGTAGAAAAATTATTTATTTATCACACAAAGAAATAATTGTTTATATGATATATTTAAAATTAAACAAATGTCGTATAGTATTTTATTTGTTATAAAAAGTCTATATAGTTCAGTTTGGTTAACTTTTACTTGATACGTAGAATTCCTTTAAATCGGCGTGACGTCACTCGCTCCGCCGCTACTACGATTTCTCTGCACTCATCGCCGCTCTGCTCTCTCCATCTCTCTGTCTGTCTGTCTGTCTGTCTGTCTGTCTCTCTCTCTCTCTCTCTCTCTCTCTCTCTCTCTCTCTCTCTCTCTCTCTCTCTCTCTCTCTCGCTGTTCTGGGGTTCGTCGAACAACTGATAACACTAATTTCAGATTTCACACACATATTGTCACTTTCCGAATCGTTAGCTTTATCGTTCGGAATTGGTTATTATTAATTATTGAATGTTAATAATTTTTTTTATTTAGGGTGATAATGAGTGATAATTACAAAAGCGGTGTATAATGCTTACACCTTCCGGCTATTCTTGACGTGTCCCGCGTTAATAAGGATTTACCACGGTAGGTAAATCTCCCGAAGCGGAAATCTTCCACTCACACGTAATAGCACTTAATATATTATAATATGTGGTTCACCCGGTTGGTTCTAGTTGAATAACTCGAAAAGTCCCAAGACTTAGAGTTACTTTAGATTAATCAGTTTGAACAAGAAAAACTCTTGACGAAGAACACACGTTCACTAAGCAACGGATTCCGATAAACTGCCTCGAACTGCACATGACCACCGACGGATCTGACTGAAATTAGAGGCTTCTGATTGGTCAATCAACTGTCTACGTAGTAGATTTGACAAAAGATAGACCCGTTGCAGGCGAATCTTTATATAAGTCTGCGAAAGCCTGCATAGATTTTATCTAGAAATTTTGTTCACCTTCAATTGATAATCGTGAAAAGTTGAGTTTTCAATTACTAAAAAAACACATTTAAAAAATAGCTATTTTCATAAATAATTTACTGTCCAAGTCTCATGCCGATCGGTTAACTAACGAGGAAGATATAACAACGTCTTGTTGGACGTTTGGGCCTACCAACAAAACATCATTGAGAGAAAGGTCATTGGTAGTTTTGGACGAGCCGTCAAAAACGACGCGAAGTTTTGTCGTAGAACTAGAATGTTTAAAGACGGCATGGTGAGGCAGATAGTGGGTATTTGAAACCCCGGAATTGATAGAGCAATCGTCGACAAGCGTCATGTGGCCAAAATCCTTATACTCCTGAATAAAGTTTGCGTATTCGCGCGCAAGCTTAGAATCACGCATGAACCGGCGTTCTAAACTCAAGAATCTCGCTTCAGCGCTAGCATAGGACTCACCCAACTGGGGATTGTCTGACTTAAATGGTAGCGCAACAACGAACCTACCCTCTTGATTGCGATGAGTAGACTTAACGAAATGCTCCTCACAATCTGACTCGTTATTAATAGGTGCATTATCAGGGACAGTTGGGTCTCCCAAAATTTCTCGAGAGACGCCAGAATTTGACTGTCGTTGTTCCTAGCCAGGGACGAAACAGCAGGACCCTTATAACGGTAGTGTTTGGGCAGATTGCCTGCTAGAATGTAGCCTAACTTTGTTTCTTGTATAATAGGGAAATGATAACCGCGTACATATTTGTTAGCTAAAATTAAATCTAGGTAAAATTGCGCTCCTAAAAGTATGTCGATATCAGCTGATATGTTGAAATGTGGATCGGCGAGGAAAACGTTATCTGGGATGTTAAACTGATTTATGTCGAAAGATTGTGCTGGCAGTTTATGGGTTAATGCAGATAAGACCGAGCATGTTGCTTGGAAGCTAAATCTTTGATAGCGAGAAATAATGCGTATAGACGCCAAATTAGTGGCACAACACGCGGCATTATTTATATCTGTAATCGGTATGTTAGATTTAGTCAAGTTAAGCCGTAATTTCTTAGCAAATGATTCCGTACAAAAATTTATTTGTGACCCCGCATCCAATAGAACTCTTGCGAGTTGTCTGTTGCCAACCCGGTCGATGACAAACACAATTGCTGTTGATAAGAGAACATTGTTTGTAGACTGTAATTTAAGTGAGCAATAGTTGCTGCTGCTGGTAGAAACTGGTTTTGACACATTATTTATGTGCAGAAATGTATGGTGTCGTTTTGAACAGATCTTACATGATTGTTTGATCTTACAATTAGATGAAAAATGATCTGGTCTTAAACAATTGGTACAACATTTATGATTTAATATAAATTGCCCTCGTTCTGATGTGCTTAATGCACGAAATTTGTCACACATATAAATTGGATGACTAGATTTGCAGCATGGGCATAAATCATTATTTGAAGCTGAGTGATAACTTTTAAATGCAGTGCTGCCAGCAGAGTTTCGTGATTTATATTTGCCAGATTTATTATTGAATCTGAAAGTTCGCTTGTTGAGCTGCTGTCCGGCATCGATAGGCAGTGTATTTTCTACCAACTTTCTACGTGCGTTTAAAAACTGAATGAAGCTTTGAAAGTTAGGAAGATTATCGGGGTCTATCGACTCCTACCATAATTTAAACGTGGTATGGTCCAGTTTTGCTGACAATAATTGTACAGTGATAAGCTCGAATGAATCCACTGACAGTTGCATGGCCGCCAGTGAATTAACGGAAGACGTTATTGTATTTATAAATTCTGCCAAACTTTGGACAGAGTCCTTAATTGTTGACTTTACTTCAAGCAAATTTTGAATATAATACTTAGCTAGTATGAATTTGTTTATCATATCTAGCGGACAGCAAACTCAACGCAATCGAGTAGTTTTCGTTACAAATAGGTAATCCCTTAATTAAATCTAGCGGCTCATTTTTCAGAGACAAATACAAATAATGTAATTTCTGCACTGAGGTTAAATCAGATCTGGCGTGCACCAAGTCCAGAAATATTGAATGAAAGTGCTGCCATTCTAAGATATTGCCTGTGAAGCAGGGCAAACTTATAGGTTTTAATTGCATATTGCTTGTTAATACTGGACGTTGGTGATACAGTCTGAACGTTGAAGGTTTCTATCAATTGCAAGATATTGGCTTCTGTTGAATATAACAGCTCTTCAACTTCAACTCGGTCTTCTTGAGCAGCGTTTATGTTTTAGAAATGAGTTCAATTTCGGACTGTACCTCATCGTATTTTGTTGCCAAACTTTTTAGACTTTCGAGTCTAACCGTTAAAAAATATTTTGTATTTCTGTTTTTATCAAAGTTAATGATAGCCGAATTAATTCGCACTATGGCAGACTTTAAGCCGCCTCTCTTTCTGACCAACACTTTGAGGCCTTCTTCAGCCATTGTACGCACCTGTTAATGATGTTAATGATGTGGTACCTGGTATGCGATGTCCTGGAGCGTTGAGGCCGTGGAGAAGATGGCAAACACACAGACCGGAGAGATGACTGCTTAAACTGGAGTATAGACGCTACCACATGGATGGTCTTGCAGTGATGTCGTCACGAGGCTCAATGGCGACGAAAGAAATGCTGACTAAGTCCCGATACGGTCGGATCAGCGAATATGATGAATCGCCCGTGATGGCCAGAAATTGGGGCAGAAAAATGATGAAAACCGCTGTAATAAGTTGCAAAAGGTGAATGACGAATCCGGCCTGGAGGACCAAAAAAATGTTAATGACGGCACGTGTGTACCAAAAATGTTCTGATTCGTCCCGTAGGACCCTTAAATGTTAGGAAGAATGATGCTTTGTGGTGCTATTGCCAGGATGCAGAATAATGACGATAGTGGAATGTATTTAATACATTCATTAAGTTTGTTGTACACTTAAATCAGACCGCTAAGGTTGGCTATGTCTGATGACATTTTAATTTTGAATGAACCGAGTCGTTAAGAAAGCTACATAGCAGATGAGGCGCAAATGTGCGACACTCAGACTACATCAAAGAAATGTTAAGGGCTAAGGCCTAAATAATTGTCGCGACAAGAAAAGTGAAAAGACAGAACAAGGCAGCAAACGTTATGACGTCTGCCGCCGGCCGAAGCTCGGAGAACTGTGTCGTTGTATAAACATGATAAGCGCAATTTCAGAAGGTACAGATTAGCCAACCTATGAATGCGAAAATTACCACATTACTGTCCATATGTTAAATTGTTAAATTTATACAGTTAATTGTGCATATGCTAAATTGAACACCAGAGAAATCGTTAATTACATATTTGTATAGAATAATTATTTAAATTTGTAATTGTCTAACAGACGCTAATATAACAAAAATTACACCTAAATAACACTACTAAAATAATTAACAATACATTTCACAATTCTCTTCACACGATGATGTATAATTATCACATTACATCAATCCACTATAAACACTCGCACTAAATCACAAACTTAAACTGTTTAATTAAAACAGTTTTACAACTTAACGACTAACTCACTGCCCGTTTCCGAACAGTTGTAGTTTGCAGTCTGCTCAAGTTGCGAGACAGGTTCGTGAGTTTTGTGACTTGTTATAATTTGAGGCTTATTTGTATGATTTTGAGCGCGTCGTACTGTATTCAACCTCGGTGAAGCTAATGAGGATGCCTCTTCGTAGGTGTGTACAAGAGGTTTGGTGTAGAAAAAAGTTACAAACATAACATTTGTGACAAACAGGAAAAGTATTGTTAGACCAATTAGCATCATGGAAACTTACGCCCATAAATGGCAGTGCTCATTCTATTACTTTTCCAACTTTACTCAAAATAAGATTTAAAAACTATAGAAATACTGACTGCGAAGGCTGTAATAGTTTTTATATTGAACAGACACGCATAAAATTTATGGATAGGTACAAGGAACATCTGCCTAAGGGTGACATTAGGAACATTAAATCAAACTTTGCCGCACTACACAGCTTTTTAACCACAATTATTCCAGTTTTCAGAACAGTTCCAACCACTGCATTTCTGCAAAAAGAAGCAAACTCATGGACGCACTGGAATAGTTTGAAATTTACAGAGCCTCCAAAACTCAAGGTGATCAGTCTCTGAATGAAAACCTTTTATTCAAATCCATCGAGTTATACGATACATCTGTACGCGTGCTAGAACAATATGATAATAATTACGGGCACAGTATTATTTGGAATCACTAGTCACTCACGGGACCCGTAGCGATGCGCATCGTGAGATAACGCGGTTTGTGAGTCGCTTAAATAAATGGATGTAGGTGACTTTTATTAATTGACGTACTCCAAGTGAGTGAACATATTTTTAATTAAGAAAGTTGTGTTAGTGATTATAATCACAAACAGAATTATCACTATGGCACACAACTATAGGAATATTATTCCGATTAGCGCTTTCAAGCTTCTCAAATCATCGTCAGAACGGAAATAACAACAAGAGAATCTCATGTTGTTATTTCCGATCAGACGATAAGCTGAGAAGTTTGAAAGCGCTAATCGAATAATTTTTCAATATTGGTGTGCAACAGTGATAATTCTGTTTATGAACGTATTTTGTCACCTGATGATGTGTCTATAAGTCTTAAAACGCGTTGTGTATAAAATATGAAAAAGAAGTTGCAAGGAAGGGAGCAAGTTAATTTTAACAATTTTAAGAAATAGTGAATTTCTGGCATTATATGGAAACATAGATTACTAACTAAAATCTCTGCAAGTTTCTGAATATATTACCTCTTAGCTTTGTAAACAGCAATGGGTGTTTAAATTGGGAGAGAAGAAACGCTACAGACAGACTAATCCATTAATTCATTCCGTCAGAGATAAAAGTTTAGTAATACGATATTCTGAAAGCTATTTCATGTTGAAAGAATATTTATTTACGAAGTCTGTTTGTGCGCGTTGTTAATGGAATCCGTAATTAACAAGACATGACTGACAAAGGGCAAACCTTACCCGTACCATTCTCTTGTAATATGAAACGCCGCTTTTTTCTGAAAAATCTGTGAAATATTACTCTATGTCAGAGACCGTTATTTGTTTAAAATGAACAATAGTGTAACACAAAATATAATTTAGAGAATTAAATCTCTTGTTTCAAATAACGTTTTATTTTTAATATATTTGTTGGTACTTATACAATTTGTGGGTACTCATTTCAGTCGTTTTTTATTAGCTGCTTTGATTTTCCTGTTATTATAGAATAATAAGTTTTGGGATCTAGCTTCATCTCAATAAGTACAAAATGCTAAATTTACGAAACACTTATTAGGCCAGTGTTGACATATGCTTCAGAAACCTGAACACTGACTGAAATGGCGAGAGACATCTAGGTTTCTTTGTGAATAAGTTACATAAGTTCAAACTTACGTATGTGCAAGACTATTAACCGAACCCTTAAGTCAGCAAGTAAAGGGACACGCCTAAAATTCTACAAGGTGATGGCTTTCCCACACTTTTTATGGGTCTGAGAATTGGACTTTAACGAAACGCATCCAAGCGGCTGAAGTGAGACTTATCAGGCACGTGGCAGGGTATACTCTCCGTGATCATAGAAGAAACACGGATATACAGCAGGAATTAAATATTTTGAGTATACTAGACAGGATTGCTCAGTATCGGCTGAATTGATGGCAACATATTTGCCAAATGGATGACTGCCGCATCCCCACACAACTTTGAAACTATAACCCGAGGCGACGGAGAGTTTTGGGACGTCAGAGGAAGCGCTGGAGTGACCAGCTCTAATCTTTTCCTATTTGAGGAAATGACGAAATGATGATGACTTTAGGTTTCTGTAAAAGTTGGATTCTAAGAACAATATTTAGAGGAGTACACAAAAATAGAATGTGGCGCACTCGCTATAATTGTAAATTATTCCATCTTTACAAAGAACCAGACATTGTCAGGATAATCAAAATATACAGGCTAAGGTGGGTTGGGCACATAGAGAGAATGGTGGAAGGACAGCCTATCAAATATATTTTCTACCAGAAACCAATGTGTAGTAGAAAAAGGGGAAGGCCCCTAAGTAGATTCAAAGACCGGATAGAGGAGGACCTCAGAAAGCTGAACATAAGAAACTGGAAAGTCAGGGCGCGCAACAGAGAAGAATGGAATCGAATCTTGGAGCAGGCCAAGACCCACCATGGGTTGTGGGTTGTAGAGCCACGGCTGATGATGATGTTGATGACTTTCCTGTTGTCGTCTAGGTTTCATTAGCAAAGGTGGCAGCAGATACAGTCAATACTTTATAACAATTCATTTTTGTATCTGGTCTTGTTTAGTTTTTCATTGTTTTTATAATCGTAATACACGGCATCTGATGTTTATTTAATTTTATATTATCTTTATCATTCTACACATAATTTATATGAAAATTTATGACAACGAAATGTACTAACTATTCTAAAACTTCACGACGTTGGACGAGTGGTTGCTTTGGCCTGGCGTTGCCAACTGGTCGTAGCAGCTCATAACTGACATTACCAACTCATTAGTTGCAATTATTTAAGGTGTTATAAAAATCAAAAGCAGAATGATCACTGTTGCACACCACTATATAAAAATTATCCCGATTAGCGCTTTCAAGCTTCACAGCTCATCATCAGATCGGAATTGAAACAAATAACGTGAAAAACAAACCCTTCACCCCATCTCACCCCATCCTGCTCACACACAACAAGCTATAATTCAAGTGTCCCTTCCCCACGCCCTGAGCCCTGTCCCTCCATCTGCACAGTTACATATTTTTCTAGCAAATTCTTTGTATTTCAGTGTTGTGTGTGTGTGTGTGTGTGTACATTCCTTTTAAACCTACCCGTCTTCCTCTCCACACACGTGGGTCAGTCACACCCTTATTTTAAAACATCCAGTTAGTACTATGCAATTTAATTCTTAATCTTATCTATCTGTCCTCTATCATTTTCTTCTTTATCTGTTGATAGTCCTCAAATGATAGAGGACAGATAGATAAGAATTAAATTGCATAGTACTAATTGGATGTTTTAAAATAAAAGTGTGTGACTGACCCACGTGTGTGGAGAGGAAGACGGGTAGGTTTAAAAGGAATGTACACACACACACACACACACACACACACACACACACACACACCACACTGAAACACAAGGAATTTGCTAGAAAAATATGTAACTGTCCAGATGGAGGGACAGGGCTCAGGGGGTGGGAAAGAGACACTTGAATTATAGCTTATTGTGTGTGAGCAGGGTGGGGTGAGATGGGGTGAAAGGTTTGTTTTTCACGTTATTTGATTCAATTCCGATCTGACAATGAGGTGTGAAGCTTGAAAGCGCTAATCGGGATAATTTTTATATAGTAGTGTGCAACAGTGATCATTCTGCTTGTGATTTCAACCACTAACAACACTTTCTTCTTTAAACTTCTGTTATAAAAATTTTCATCTTGTCATTTGAATTAGTAGTCCCTGTAATTGCAACTTTGTCGTGTTTACTTGCTGAACTGCTACTTGTCATGTTCCGGACGAAGCCTTTCGGTGTTTCCACCATTTTCAAAACCCAAACCACGATTTTCGTAGGGTCATAAAAACGTGTGGAAAGAAAAAGCAGTTTTAAATATAGTATACTACTATAACAAATACCTCATGTATTTCATTCACGAAAAAGTTTTAACGTTGTGTGTTATGTTCAAATAATGATATAGATTTTAAATGCAAATATCACTACACTTAATCGTTTACAAAAAGCATTCGATAATTTTATACTTATATATTTTATAATTATTATGGTTTTTAATACAATTTTAGAAAACGTAGACAATTAGGTAAAAAATATTTTATTCTGAGCACATAAAAAGTTTTGGAATAAGACAACTGACACAATTTTTGTAATGACAACATTGTCAGACGAGACTGATAAATCAGTGGATACTAGAGGAAAGACGAAAAGGGGAGAGATCTTGGAACAATTGTATAAAAGGCAACTGGAAACAAAAGGATTGAAAATGGTAGGTGCCCTGGATTAATATAACTAGCGAGGCGATGCATTATTCGCGTTAAGAACACAAATAATTAAGTCGTAATGTTGTTGTAACCAAAACTAGAGCAGAGCGCTGGTGTATATTACAACAACAAAAACTATGCTTACACATAGCTTGGGGCACTTGAGACAGTTGGGAGCACACATCACTCTTCTCACGCCATTTGGTTGGTTTCAATGTTTAAGTACACTGTACTTAGTTAACTCATATTGTTACGCAATGCGGAAAAAGTGTTACATAATACGCAACATTCTACAAGTTTCTAGAATATTCCAGCTGTAATGTGTGAGCGCGTACATAATGGTACTTTGCAGTGAAAGACAAATACGCGTTAACTATCGGGTCTATACCAGATCATAGCGGTCTAATAGTAATATATATATATAGGAATATATATATATATATAGGTTATAGTTATATATTTTCATCTAACATAAAATAGGAAAATAATATAACTGAAACATATCTAAATCAATGGTAAAATTAATGGCATACCATATTTCCCATCCTAATCATAATATCTTATAGTAGACAATAACTTCGATTATTATTCAACATACCATATTTCCCATCCTAATCATAATATCTTATAGTAGACAATAACTTCGATTATTATTCAAACATATTATGTAGACTCCAGTGGTACTTCATAAGTGATTGTGTGTTCATGGACATTGTTTCGGATACCTGATAAACATGTAAGTTTTTCGGTATATGCTTAATATTGTACTATGAGATTATGATTGCATTGGAGGATATAATAATTTTATAATATGCCTAGTTTGGTGCGCTTTACATCAGAGTAGCAGAATACAGATATACATTAAACTATCGGTATGGAGAACCATACATGACTTCCATGTTCTAAGATTTGTATTTAAATCATTTTCGAAATGAAATATTTCCATACAAACTACTTATTTCTACTTCTTGCTTCAGCCTTAACCACAGTACTGTGGTCACTAACGTATACCACCGCACGTTAGCGCACTGAATTTCACTGACGATGGCAGTCGAAGGCACTGCCGAAACGTCTGGTTTTGCAGAAAACATTGGACCACGGCCAAACAGCCCGTGAAGGAATTTTAACAACAACTGCTTCTATGTTGACGATAACTTAGTACACATATAAAAATTATCCCTCCTCCTTCAACTATCATTTTCATTTAAGGAAAATTACCGCTCGCCTTTCAACTACACTTTTTATTTCTAGATATTTTATCTACATCTCTTTAGCAGATTATTATGATCTTCTTATCAGGATACTCTATTTATCAAAACTCATGTTTCATAATACAATTTTGCAGGTAAACTACCCCTTTCCCTTAACCGATCTCCACCAAAATCAAATCGCCTTGAGTCCTCTACAACTCAGGCACATATGCAAAATATTATTTCATTCTGTTTCAATTTGCGCCAGTTATCGTTCGCCATAGAAAAAATTCTACACGCAGACACACAGACAGACAGACACACAGACACACACACAGACACTTTTTGGAAAATGACTTGTCTTCATGTTTTGAGGGTAGTACAATCAGAATCAGTCCTTATCTCGAACACGGTTTTTTTTGCCATCACCATACTTCCATTTCCTTATGGAACATGTAAGTAAAAAAAGATGGAAGTAAAAAAAGACAAGAACGCTTACGTTATACATGTAATGGTTTCGTTTCATGTAATACTACAAAACATGCACAAACTGTATTTTAGTAAACAAGTAAAGGTTTACAAAGTAATAATAAGAGTTCTACATAAAATCGTGTATTTTAAAGGTGTCATCTTAAAGTTTAAAAAACATTAATATTGAAAAAATGTGTGTGTGTGTGTGTGTGTGTGTGTGTGTGAACTAAATATCCGTACTTTGTAACGGATTAGAAAAAAAATGAATATGTTTAATACACCTTATACTTAATGTGATGGACTTTTATTTGACTAAATATAACCGTTTCAATTGAAACTAACCTATCAATAACTTATTGGATGTAACTTATTGTCTACGAAACCAAAATGCTTCAGAAGAATTTATAGAAAAATATCATCAGATAGATGATATTTATATTGGAGAGGAGCTAAGGAAATTTGTATAATCCAAATAGACATAGGCCTAATTAAATATATATATATATATATACATATATATATACATATATATATATATTGCAACAGTATACAGGATATGAAGTTCATTTAAGTGGAATACTAATGCTATATAACATTTTCTGTTGGCCATAAACATGTTTTAAATTTATTTTGTTCTTTCTTTGTAAAGTAGCCATAAGTTTTGAATCAAGCAATGTTTAAAAAACTATGTAATGTAAAATTGTTCACAATTTTATTGTTGTTTATATCATGTGAAACATTTGTGTGTAAGTGCGCGGGTGCGAGTGTGATTTACGTATTATTTAATAACTTCGAGGAAAATTTAACATTTCGTTCTGAAACTTGGACAGTATATTCTCGTCGTTATAAGCTACAATTTAAGTTGTAATAAATTCTCTACAACTATAATTTTTATGTGTTTTTTTTTTAATTCAGTCTTCTTTTATTCTCGATATCCCCTAGAAAGTAATACAATTTGTAGATTAAATCTATACAGGCGTTTGCAGAATCGGACAGAGTTTAAGCCTGATTTCAGTCTATCTGTGTTCTCATCTGTGACGTTGCTAGAGTTTCAACCAATCAGAAGTTCTAAAAATTATTTGAGATGGTCCTTTGAAGAGAGCACTTTGCTCAATTTCTTCCAAAGACTCGTCATAGAAAGACGTACTCGCTGTCACGAGTTCTTAGGGACAAGAGAGGTCGTTTTCCTTTAGACTTAAAAGTTGGTTCACGGTTCGAGTTCTTCGTAACCATTACCAATTACAGAACTCAAATAATAAATAGATAATTCTAGTGCTTTCCAGCGTACAGTAGATGATTTCCGCTAGGGGCAAAATATCTGCCGAGATATTTTGATAGTAACACGAGAACACTTCAAGAAGCCGGAATTTTGTGTAAGCTTAATACACGATCTATTTTACCCAGTTTTAAATCCCTGAGAATAAATGAATTTAAATTATGAACAATAACACTTCATATCGCAGTGTGCGTGTGTGCAAAGACGTGAATGGTCAGCGTAATAGTCATCGGTCGACGTGCAGAGTCGCAGCACAGTGGAATTCCACATTCCACAGTGTAATTCAACGATCAAGTAACATATTTGTAAAACAAACAAATAGACTCAGTTATTGAAATATGATTTATTTTTAATGTACTATTTTATATTATAAAATAATAAGACTGTAGTAAATTTTAATGTTTTAATTTAATAAAATTTCCTACCTCCAGATATATATACTCTGTTGTAATAATTTCAATATAACCGATCTATGCAGTTTTAAATTGTATGGTTGCACACACGCACATACATATCTGTGTGTGTATGCGTGCGTGTGTGATGCAATAGTACACATATTTGCATATTCATCCAGGGCAGTTATTTTGTAAATAATTAGTGTAAAGTGAGTAGGATAAATATTTTCAAAAAATTAAGTGCTTAAAAGTACAGGCGAGTACATGCGAGAGCCTGTCAAATGTTTGCCTAACATTTAGAAAGTAAGAAGTCAATAACTGGCTAAAAATTTTCTAATTATTGTGTAAGGACATACACCAGTGTTATCCCTTAATAAACTAAGTAATTCGCTTTTGGTCTCTAATATTTCGTAGTGTACAAGTTATAACAAAATTTCTCGTAAAATCGTCCTTTTTAATCTTTTTCTTAAAAATTGATAAGATAATACACATAAGAAAATACAGGCCGTAAAACATTTTAATCTGTTGAAAAGTCGTTTTCAAAATTTCTTAGAATAAAATCCGTCCATTAAATTAATTGAAAGTGGGGCGGGATCTGATGAAACATGATAAGATGGAATAACGACTAAAAGCACTTTGCATAATATATCAAGTTATTTGTGTATTAATAAAACAGTAAATAAACTGGTGCAAACATGGTTAATAATTATAAAAGCACTTTTAAAATAACGAGCAAGAAAATGGTTTATTGTAGGAACAAATTTTTCAATAGATACAGGTGAAGGAAAATATTTATCCCCCCCCATTTTCAATGCTTATTCTACAAGTGAAAATAAACACAAAACGTATAAAATAACAATGTAAGCACATTGCATTTGAGTTCTGACGAGACAAAAATTATTTCACTATTCTAAAAATGTTCATTTCGCTGGAGTACGCTATGCGATTTCTCTTCCCAAGGTTTGATTACAATGTGCCCTTTCTGAACTTTCGGAACTGCGCAATACTTCTTAAGCATGTCTTAGCTTATTTCTAGAGCTCATGAGTATGACGAGTTTATCCGCCCCATCATATCACCCACAGCAGATAGGAGTGATAACACTCCCTTCAGGGTTTGCTTTAGGTCTCCACTGCATGTGATGGAACTTGCGATACTTGCCCGGAAGCTGATGGTTTCGAATATTAGACACAAACTGCCTCTTACGGTAACTATCTCTCCCTTGGTCTTCCGAGACCTTTCTTTGGAATGCTATGCTTGAAGATTCGCTGGTACCACACTCTGTTCATTAATCCAGCACTCTTATGTTTCCTTTTATTTTATCTTTTATACGGTGCATTTACATTTCTATCTTTGTCTCTTATTGTATCTTTACATGTGATTCCTTTTATAGCTCTGAGGAATTTCATCTCCACTGTTTCTATGTGGTTTTTTTGCCTCTCTTATTAAGAACCCATAAAGCAATGTGCGCACTGCAGTGGTTTCAAATATTTTCTTTTGCCTGTTTATGTTTCTGTGTTTATGTCTACATCTGTCCTAACTGGCTCCTATAACAGGAAATGACATTGCTTTTTTTATTTGAGATTATAATGTTACGGCCCGCGCGCGCGCGCGCGCGAGACAGACAGAGAGAGAGAGAGAGAGAGAGAGAGTGCCCCTTACAGACTTCCCTTATTTAATATTGTTACGACGGTCTCACTTATGTCGTGTGGCACAGTGGAAAAAAATACAAGACACCAATTAAGTCAGAAACCTCCAGTTTTAATTAACCACAATTAACAGCCTGAAATCAACAATTTATTCAACAAGACTATACTCGTATAATAAATCAAGTAAAATTTGTACACATAATAGAGAAGACAATGAATTTGCGTCACAGATAAGACAATGTATATGTTGATTAGAGACGGCAGTGTCGTTGTAACTCCCTCACGGTGCGCACCGTTATTCTCGCGCGCTAATGATTGTTTTATATATGTGTTTTAAATGTTGTTGTTTTTTTGTGTTTTGTATATTACTGTTGTGACGATCTCTAACGAGGAAAATAACCTGAGGATGGAACTTTAGTTCCGAAACGCGTTGTGTTTTAATAAAAAACAAGTGAACCACAAGACGGACTATTCAGGTAATATTTAAATACTTAACATAATAGAGTCCCGCACGATAATCACTTTTTGCTAATAAACACTTGAACGCACTGTGTAATTTGCCGGACTTAAAACTAAACTGGCCGTCGCTGGGTGCTTATATTTATACCCCGCTGAGATGCCAGAATAATCTGTCACTTTTTGGATGACGTGTTAAACAATTGTCTCTTACAAGCGCTTTCGAATCCACTAGAATCAGTGTCGTGTGTGGCCTTGAACACAGTGCTCATACCGGGCAGTCTGAAACAGCCTCGATTGTTGGCGCGTGATTGTCTTTCTTCTCAAATTAGCATTATGTACGCACACAAATATTAGAGCTGGGCTCTTCTGGGATAGCCGGAGAACGCGTAGAGCGACACACTCCATTTTTCGAGAATGTTCCGTTGCGTAAAAGTATATTCAGATTTCAAGTTCACTTTTGTATTTGCTATTGGGTTACTGCGTCTGAATTAGGGTACTGTATTCAAAGTGGCATCACGCAAGCTTATACTCCTCATAAATGTTATTTTCCACTACCTCAAAGTATCGTCAGCATAAAAATTAGAAACTATTTGAGATATACACCGATTGTTTGAAGAAGTGGCATACATTTCCTTTCCATTAATACATAATCGAATTTTTGTATCTTTGTATAAACTGCTTATTGGTCGAGTCATGTGCAATATATTACATGTCCACTGTAATTCACACTACAATTTTGATATACAAACATTATAAGCTTTAACAGAATCAGTAAAAGCTACGTGAGTTTCTTTGTTAAATAGGGAATGTCTCCCAATTATCTGGAGTAATACATACACATCATATGTTAACTTTCCTGGCCTTCGTGAGTCGCATGCCACTAACAAACTATAGGCTATCACTAAGAAACTATTCACTTTTAGAAATAAAAAAATTGTTTCATATGTTTTATGTGTTGTATTAAACATTTTGACGTAGTAGCCTAGACCGTTATTGTCAGTAGGTGCCGAAATATGTGTGACAAGCTTAAACATTTTTAGTCAAAAAATACTGTGTTCAGTTAATGGGGAAAGAGCAACAGTTTCTTACTCACTCAGGCAACAACAACATAGTGCGCACACAACTGATACACACTTGTGCGCATACAAAGTTATTCTAGTGAACTGTTCAGAGTGTAATATTTGATCAGCTCTTAGTACCGTATTGTCAACTTACACAAACGCTTTTCAAAGGTTTACCTTCGACAGGAAGAAAGTGGACAAAATCTGTGACTGACCGTAACTTTATAACAAGAACGTTTCCAGCCGCATATTTGTATAATATTGCTTTTTGTATTTTGTCTGTGAAATAAAAACTGACAGAAACCAAAAAGTGCATTATTGAAATATTTTGAAGACTGCAGAACTGCTGGCTTAATCGAATTACATTCGACGGAGTCTACTTTGAAGGGGGCAGTAAAATTTCCGATGAATGAAGGCACAATTTTTAAAATAAACAAAAACTGCATGAACTTTTTGATCAAAATTCGTATGCTATATATTTATGTCTATGAAGGTTATTTTCAATATCATAATTTACTGTAGAGGTATTTCATATCCAATAGAGTAAAAACTGGACACTCTCTAGATTTTTGCTATCAAACACTATTTTATTTGTTATTAGGCATTCTCCCTTGAAAGCCATTATTTTAATTTTATATTCAACTGTTATTGATTTCAAACCCTCTTCTACAATTGTTAAGAGGATACTCCCGTCTGTGGATCATGTTCTGCCTGTTGTAGAATAACAAGTGTTGTGTAATAACAAAAAATAGTTACAACATTTTTTATATTGATAATATAATTTTTCATATCGATGTTATAATTTTTATATATATACGCGTACATTTTCACCTAAACAACCAATCAGTTATGGTATTTTAAAACTGAATTTAGCATATAAAGACGCTTGCTTTGGCAACATCCTTATTATCGCTATAATTTTCATTATGTATCCTATTTATTAATAATAAGTCTGTAATGATAGTTGAAAATTTGTACCATCATTATCATCATCATCATTATCCCCACTCCAAGAACTAGGCCTTAAACCTGTTCCGGAACCCATCTGCTCCTCGGTCTACCGACATCTCTATTCCCAGTAGCGTGATAACCTATGCCAGCCGCAGGTAGACGGATATCAGGCATGCGATTCATGTGTTCACGCCATCGCCTTTTGTGGTCTTCAATCTTCTGGTGCAATGATATAATGTTTAAATTGCGTCAAATATCCTCGTTCCTTCTTCGATAAAAAAAAAACAACCTTGTTTCCCTCTTAGAAATTTCATTTCGGCTGCCTGAATTCTCTGCACGTCCCTTTTACGAAAAGTTCATGCCTCACTAGCATACAAAAAAGTGGAGGCGGGCACACATTTTTAAAATTTTTATTTGGGTATTCTTCCGTGTTTTGTTTTTCAAATGCCTATTGATTATTTTACAGATGGGTCTAAATTTTGTTAGCTTACTATCCCAATCAATATTAGTGTCATATAGGATATTACAATCCAGTCAATTAAAACAATTAACCTGAGCCAAAATCTGATTTAGAAAATGTTATAACTAACATAATTAAAACAAATAACCAACAAGCATGTCTGCAAACAAGGCGGACGGATCTAATTGTGTATACAGTGTGTTCTCTGTCCCAATTAAAACTTATAATTAGTTAATTATTGCTGCCATTGTAGACAGGAAGTTGGGTTTGTAATTTCATAATTCATCTTATGCTCAGCAGAGAGGAAAGTTTATAATTTGCCGACAATGGTAAACGCTTAAAGCGGTACTACACGTCAAGGCAAGGGAATCCAGAAGTAGAATTTGCTGGTACTTGAGGGGGGGGAGCATTAATTTTGGTTACGTTCTTTATAAAGACTGAACTTTCGGTTATTTAGTAATGAGCATGGGTTAGCGTTATGTGACGACACTTATTTTTAAGCAGAGCGTGCACTTCTGATAACGGAGGGAAAGGAGGTTATTTTGTTTTACCCTGAAATAAAATTGACAAAATTATTTACACGAATGTCATGAAGAAAAAATTATTGGTAATTATTAAATTAAAATACGTAAATCAAAATTACTAATAAACACACAAGATCAAAATTAATGACAGCATACATGGACTTTCGGAGACGTTTGGAAAAAGCATCCAGATGTGAGAACATTAGAAATGAAGTCATTAAGGAGAGAATGAATGTAAAAAAGTTCAATTTTTGACTATATCCAAAAAAATTACAATGGTATGGACATAGGATAAGAATGCCACAGGAAAGACTGCCAAGGAGAGTTATGGAATCCACCAGGAAGAAGGAAAAGAGGAAGACCACCTATCACATGGATAGACGAAATTCATACTACATTGAGCTAACGATAAATTGAAGAAGATCTTTGGATGGGCAAGCAGCAGTGGAAGATGAGAATTAAATCACTTCTGTAATCTTTGGTTTCGGAAAATGTGTAAACATTATACAGCCGGAGTAATAATAACATAAATATCAAATATTGAAATATAATTATTATCCTTTGTAGCCTATATATTATATATATTCCGTAGTGTACATTATATTATAATATATCAAGTTTTTATATTTATGGTATGGTATATTAATATGTCATATTATATTATACTATATTAATAGTGTACCTATGCTAGGAAATATAACGTATGTAAATAAAAACATTAATTGTAACTAAAGTATTAATGGAAAAAACCCAAATTAGCATATAACAGTAAATATTTAAAATACAATAATTCAGTAAAATAATGTACATTTATATTTATATTCTAATTACATATTTATGCATGTAATGTAATATATATTGTTACGACGGTCTAACTGGTTGTCGTATGCTACATGGGTAAAGAAAATAGAAGACACCAATGAAGTCACTAAAAACCAGCTTTAATTATCACAATTAACAGATTGTAATCAACAAGTTATTCAACAAGATTATGCTTGTACAACAATTCAAGTTAATCTGTCCACCCAAATAATAATTGTAACCCCGGCTTTAACTTAGACTGGTAAACATTTTTTTTTTTTTTTTTTGAAAAGCGGGGCCACAAGTTAATTAAAACTAGACCAAAGCCTAGAGAAGCCAAAAATGCGCTGGATCCAGTGAGACGGGACTTGCAATTAAAACTCACAAAACTTAACAATCAATAAAATCCCTTTTATTATTCTATCTCCTTTTAAAAAAAATATTAACAACAAAATCAATAAATATAACATTCAGAAACTATTTTCCCCTTAAATTGTTAATTAAAATAATTTATTCTCTTTAAATAATGTCACCTGAAAATTATTAACACATATAAAATTTATTTGCTATCTTCTCTTTAAAATGAATTAAAAATTAAAATCATTAATTTTCTTTAAGTAACGTTTCCTGAAAATTATTAATAAATATAAAATTTATTTTCTATCTTCTCTTTAAAATGATCAATGGAAACTTAATTGAGATAAAATTTATAGACTTCTTGACAAGGTTAACAAAATTAATTAAAATTAAATAGAGACAAATCTACATACTATTTATTAAAGTTAATTAAAATAAATTAACTCTCTTAGAAAAAATATTAATCAAAAATTAATAGAGATAGAATTAATTAATTGTCATCAAAAATTAAATGTACATATAACCCTATGTTTCATCTTGTCTTTTATAAGCCCTATATCTAACTCCCCCAAAAATACACCCAAATGTACAATACATATAGAACCCCACAAAATACACACACGAATATGCAATACTTCTACATGTTCCACAATACAGGACAATTATTACATAGATCTCTTGCCACGCCCTTTTCTACCCCCAGGAGGTACATCATTATATATTTTATGAAAATCCATGTTAGGTTTATAATGCTTAATATGTGCATAACACATTACACGTGTATCTGAGTATATATGCAACACCAGTAGTCCCCAGGACATAATAAATTCAAAATTTGGCCAAGTGCCTAATACTATTATAAAATACTGCCACACTAGGCCCTTATACTGGGAGAAATAAAATTTAGAATACAGTGAACACCCCAGTTATCATAATTAATTAATAGAATTTATATATATAGAAATATTGTTAAGTTTTGAAAATAGTAATGTGTCATGAACCTTATAACCCATTTAAAAGTAATTTTGGCCCAGAGACCGACATGTTCATGGGCCAGTCAGAGCATAATTCAATCTGCCTCAATAACATGTTTAACACTGCATGAACATGCACCAGTACAGGATTAAACTTGTGAATCTACTTAACTACCACAGAAATTTCTATCCCTATATAATGCAAACTGAATTTAAAAATGAGAAATTAATATATAAAATGAACACTAAATTGAAACAGAGAAATTACAAGTTGATTGAATGAATTAGAAGCAGTAATGAAACCCTTATACTGAAAATAAGAAGGAATTGCACGTTTAAAAGGTGAGCAGCCAAAGATGCATGTCAGCCTCTGAGCTCACATATTATACAAACAGTTAATAAAATTTACAAAAGATTTCCCTCCCAGTTCACGCAATATACTGTCCCGTTAATCGGGGATCCAATTAAAATGTTTAAAAACTTAAAGTCATGTTGTTGAATGATTGAATTGGTTCACTGGCTCTATTGAGCGCATCACAACGTGTAAAGAAAATAATGGATTGAGTTCACCTTATTTTGTCCATGGGTGTGAAGTGGCAATCTCGTGGCCTACATTATAGGGTGTTTGTGTTTCGTCATTGCTATTTCTCTCCGGCAGATGAAGTTGAGAGAGAAATCTGGATGTTCAAAAGTTCAGGTTTTGGGGCTGGTACACGTCTTCATCGAGGGACCCTGATCATACAATATATTATCAGCCAGAGTACACAAAACAATTCCCCCAGAAACTACACACACACCCAAAACCCATATATAATGTGAACACAGCTTTAGGGCTATCTAAATATAATAGTTGACACACTTGGCAAGGTTATATGGCCAACAGGCCCTATTTGAAAACATTTAGTACAGTTGCATTTAATATTAATAAACTTTACCCATGTGGGTTAACATACTTCAATTTTGCTTAGCTAATTATTCGGCTTGTTACACTTTTAATGAAATTTGCACATAGTCTGAATTTTTGTTTGCCACGTGGTTGAGAGAGGTTACCTGATTACATCACTTTTATACTATTTAAATTAATACCTTTTGGCATTTACATTCTTCTCAATTAGTGCCTTAGTAAGCTTTCTGAAATTTAATATAGTATTACTAAAAATAATTACCTTTAAATTACGTATTGCACCACTCAACACGTGGGGACACAAAAGGTTAACTGATTTTATTTACTGTGGCCTATAAAACAAGTTTTTCATTAGTAAAACTTTAAATAGATAATTATAAAAATATTGCCGAGACTTACCGCAGTTCTGTATAGATTTTAGCCTGTCATAGATGGAAGAATGGTGCCACAAATTCTTCTCTGCCGGAGAGAACAAAAAAAGCTGCCACACTGGCGACGATCAGAGCGAGACAAAAACTTTCTTGATACCGGTTCCGCTTTGTGAGCTCGCAAACCGGGGCTCTCGCGAGAGGCCAGCACCTATCAAGCCTCGCTCTTAATTATAATTCAGGCAGCAGTATTGCTTATCTCAACTGCTAGGGTGCAGCACTAATCAAGCCGCTTTTAATGGTTAAAACCAGTTACAGTTAGTTTATCAAAACTGCTAGGGCCAAATACCGTACAGCATTTAACGTTTATTTTTGACGTTAAATACTGAATAATCGCCGATCTATTTTAGAACGGCACACCCTCACCCCAAAAGGACAATATAGTTGCCTCACAGTTAAACGCAGGGAGCGTACCCTGCAGTGTACCCCCTCCCCAACAAGCCAGTGGTCATCGTGATTCGGTCGGCCCAGCAGCACTTGCTCTCAGGAGAACAGAGGCTCAGAAAGAAAACGAAAGAGACGAAAGAAGGTATGTAGTATGTAAGTGTGCTGGTGCTGCACGCTGACCTGATCAGGGCCAGCCCACAGCAAAGAGGGACAGCTAAGAAAGACCAAAGAAAAGTGGAGGCCTCGCAGACTTCCGACCTCCTGAGGCTTGTCCACTAAAGCCAGAACACGACTGCCACCTTAACAGGGCATCTGCCCTATCTCTACGGGGACTAACCCCCTTCAATAATCCGCGATCCCCCCCCGACAGCGCTTCAATTTAGAAATATGGCTTACCACTATTTTAGCATCGTCCCCCGGTACGTCCAGCCGGGCCGTCACCGGTGACGTGAATCCCAGGATGCGATATGGCCCCGACCAGCGGTAACACAACTTTGCGGCACGTTTGTCTGCGGCTGAGCTGAGTGGAATTCGCCCCTGATTATAACGCCGACGAACCCGCTCGTGCGCTCGCAGCAAATTCTTCCGAGCTTCCTTCCACCTCTCCGCTGTTTTATTATTGGGCTCCCGCGGCAGAAGATCTTCGATATTCCACAAATTGGTCAACGGGAGTGCGGGCGAGAATCCAAACAGGATTTCAAAGGGCACGGCCTGATGACTATCGTGTCGGGCCGTGTTGAAAGCTAATTGTAACCACTTCAGATTCTGATCCCAGGTGGTTTGTTGCTCTGCGTGATAAGCAATCATGGCAGACCGGAGATTCCGATTGAATCTCTCCGCATGGGACGGTTGTGGGTAATAAGGGGAAGTGGTTACGTGTTTTATCCCACTGGCGAAACACATTCGCTGGAATTCACCCGAAATGAACTGCGGGCCATTTTCCGAGACAATGATGGTCGGAAGACTGAAATGCTGAAACACATTGTTCTGTAGCGCGTTAATGGTTAAACGAGCGGTTGCCTGCCGTAAGGGCAGTAGCCAGGCAAACTTAGAAAAAGCATCCACACAAACAAGCAGGTAAGCATTACCTGACTTGCTACGGCGGAATGGCCCCACGTAGTCGATGAACAACTTCTCCATCGGTCTGCTCGCCACCTCAGATGACAATAACCCTAGTTTGGTGTTCTGGGCAGGCTTGCTCAAGCCACAAAGATGACAGCTCTTAACCCTTGTCGCGATGTCCCTATCCATGCCCTTCCAGATAAAATGTTTCCTAACACTGGAAATGGTCTTAGAAATTCCCTTGTGGCCTCCTACTGGGGAATTATGGTAATAACTGTAGACCATGGGCAGGTCTACTAACTGTAACTAACTTGCTAGGCAGCACGATCTTAGGGGCACGTCCTTTTCTCTCTCTACAACAGAGGACTCCCTTGGACAAGAAGTAAGGGGCCTGTACGTTACCCTCCTTGATATTTTGGATGACTGGACCCAGCACTTCGTCGTTTAACTGATGGGGTAACACATCAGTGAAGGCTAATGGAAAGTCTAATAGAACGGAACAGGGTTGCTCAGATTGGGCATCACTGGGTTGGGAAAACATGCGGGACAAGGCATCTGCAATCACATTTTGAGATCCCCTAATGTGTTGCACGGTGAACTTAAACGATGAGATCTTTACCACCCATCTACCAATTTTACCCAGTTGCCGGGGGTGAGCCAGAAGCCAAGAGAGAGCCTGATTGTCGGTCTCGAGCAGGAACTCAGCATGTTCCAGGAAACGCCTGAACTTGTCTAGAGCGTACACAACAGCTAAACACTCTAGCTCATAGACAGATGATTTTCGTTCTTGCTGGGTCAATGTCCGGGAAATAAAAGCCACAGGCTGCCTAGCGTCGTCTACAACTTGGGATAGAACCGCCCCGAGCGCAATCGAACTCGCGTCCGTCTGCAGTATAAACGGCTTCGAAAAGTCAGGCATCCGTAACACCGGTGGGGAGATGATGGCTTCCTTCAAGGTGTCGAAAGCCTTTTGTTGATTTTCACCCCATGTAAATTTGGCGCCCTTTTTCCTCAGTTCGTTCAAGGGTGCGGCAATCTCGGCGATGTTAGGTATGAAACGTCGGTAAAAATTTACCATACCGACGAATCTCGCTATGCCCTTCGGATTCCTAGGGGGAGGGAAGTCACGGATGCCCTGTGTCCTCTCGGGGTCTACCGTAACGCCCCGGTGTGAAACTAAGTGGCCCAAGAAAGAAATACTCTCTTGGGCGAAACGAACCTTCTCGGGATTGACAGTGAGACCAGAACTCCTTAACCGACCCATCACTTCTCTGAGATGACCCAGATGATCATCGAAGGTCTCGCTATATACCAATAAATCGTCAAGATAGTTAAACACGAACCGAAATTTCACATTGTGAAAAACGGTATCGAGAAAACGAGTAAGTGTCTGGGCCCCCACAGCCAAACCCATGGGAACCCTTGTGTAGTGGTACAAATTCCAGGGTACACAAAAGGCCGTATATGGTCTACTCTCTTTGGCCAGAGGAATTTGATGATAGGCCGCGTTAAGATCGATTATAGTAAAATATCTGGCCCCACTCAACCAATCAAAGGCCGAATGTAAATCTGGGAGGGGAACAGAATCCACCTCTCCATTGGAATTCAACTTCCGATAATCTATTACCATTCTTTGCTTGCCCCCAGGCTTTGGTACTAAAAATGCTGGACTGGCATAGCTCGAATGAGAAGGTTCAATTACCCCTTGTTCTAACAATTCTTGAATCTTCTCTCACAGAATGGTCTTCTTCGGAGGAGCGAATTTGTAAGGGTGTGACCTTACTATTTTGGAATCTGTTAGGCGTATCTTGTACTCCAGCAGGTGTGTGAATCCCAAAGTAGGAGTTAACACCTCGGGAAATTCCTCACACAATTGGTCTAAGGCCTTCTGCTGGGAGGGAGTGAGATGATCTCGTGCAGAATCGGGACAAGCTACTTCTTGGATACTCGGCTTTGCGCCCTGGTACCCAAGGAACGGAATTAGAACTCCCCGATTAAACTTAAAGAAACATTGGTGCGCTTGGATGTCCAGCACGAGACCACTTTTTGCGATGAAGTCGGCACCAATTATTCAATCCACTCCCAGAGCAGGAGAAACCAGAAAAGGCCACACCCAAGAAAACCCATCGATTTTAAATTTAAAGGTGATAACCCGTGAGATAGGCAAGATTTCCCGGGATGCAGTCCAGCATACTGCAGATGACAGGTTCGACTCCTTAATCAAGCCCTGCTTTTCAAGGTCCGCGTATACCCGAGATGAGATGATGGATCGGGCTGAACCGGAGTCAACTAAGGCTCTGAGCTGACCCCCTTTTACCTCGAGCGACAGAAAGGGGCATACTGAAAGGGGTTGCGAGGTAGTGGACCGGACCTTGATGTCGGAAGAGTTGGATGCTAACAATTGCCTGGAGGTCGTCGGAAGTTGAACAGATTTAGAGAGGGGGAAAACATCCTCCGAAATATCTTTCCCTGTCTATTTAGTTTTTTGGTACTGGTCTAGACGAAGGTGGTGCTGGACGCGCGCGCCCTCGAGTGCAATTTCTAGCCACGTGTCCCGGGCGGTTACAATTGTAACAAACAACCGCATTCTTTTGCTCGCAATTTCGAACTGGCTGGGCCTGTCGGGGGAAAAAAGGCTCCCTGGGTCCTTCCGATCTCTGCGGTCTTGGTTCTTCTCCTCTACCGTCTCCCCTCGCGTGGTCGCTCGTCTGGATGGCCTTGGTCATGACGCACAGCCGGTCCAGGTCCGCAAACCACCGCGGCCGCTCTGCAAAAACTAGACGCAATCGGTCCTCGGAGGAGACGCCGTCGAGAATGTTCTGGACCACTTCCTCCTCCGACATGCCCAGTCCCAGTATTCGAGATACTTCTCCGATTCGTTGTACGTATTGGGCTAAACTTTCGCCCCGCGCCTGCACTCGATAAAAGTGTCGATGTCGCAACTGCTCCATTAATCTACCGGGGACGAACGTCCCCAACACCACCCGGTGGAACTCCGCCACTCCACCTTTACGACGCATGACCTCCGCCACCCTCTCAGCCATTGTTCCGCGACAATAAGGGAATATGAGTTCGAGCACCGTACGATCGGACATGCCCGGGTAATCCACCAACTGGAAAACGGTCTTAGAAAAGGGTAATAGCATTTCTACGTCCAGTCCATCCACGACTGGTAGTTGTTGGATGATGTGAGACAGTGGGTTGGGCAGCTTATGATAAGACGCCGCCCCCAAACCGGCGAGAACCGGGGTACTTGCTACAGGTTCTATCGCTCTATACGAGGAGTCTACTGCTGAGACCACGGACTCAGCAACTGGAACCGGCGTAGATGGTCTAGCCGGTTGTGACCCCTGGAGGGTCGAGGTGATCTGCTGTATTAGTTCATTTATATTATGGGCCGGCTCAAGTTCGCCGCCTTGTGCTTGAAGATTCTGCAGCCTGAGTATCACATGCTGCAGACGTTGCCGGATTCGCCGGACGCCGAAAGAGCACCCCGGCCTCGCCTCCAAACTTGCTACGCAGCGAGCTATCTCTCGCAGCTCCTCCTACTTCTCAATGCAAATTTCCCACTCGCTCTCTTGGTCAGCAATGGTGACCTTCGAGAGCGCGTCACCCGCGGCCAGCGCTTCTCGGAGCTGCCGTCGTAAAACAAGAACGTTCCCTCGAGGGTCTTTGCCCCGGGCCCGTAGCTCGAACTCAAGTTCATCGCGCAAAAACAGCTCGGGGTTTAGTACACTCATCGTCGAGCTTCGCGGTCGGCACACAAAACAAAACACAACACCTTAGAAAACAAATGACAATTAACACAGGAAATTCTTAAGTACTGTTTCTTCCATTAAGCAGACTGCGGGTCCCCCTACCGTTGCGATGACCCAGCCCACTTACCTGAACTGCTCTCTCTCAACAACTCTACACATTATGGAACGCGACACACACACTAACACACAACACGACAAAATCACCGACCAACGACAATTCTCAAAAAATATTTCCAATAATTTCGGCTCCCGTATCTCGGAGGAGACCGACCGCCGATTGGGCCATACCGCATAAATTAATACACCTCATCTATTATGGGCAAGGTAATACGCAAACCATCTCCACCCAGGCACAGATCTGCGATAAGTCGCGTTTCCAAAGGAATAAAATTTCACACCACGTGGCAACCTACCGTTCAACTATCCAAGGCGGGCAAGTACATAGACATATTATACACAAAACCTTAAACATAACAAAACATTTCACTTTTAGTTATAGGGCCTTTCAAAGATTCTTCTAAGTTCCATTGGAACCTTTTGGGGGTTCCAAAATGTTCCTGAGTTTGCAAGCCCCGTCACACCCAAAGGACCCAAGGATTGACCCTAATCTCAACCACGCTCTGCTACCAAATGTAACCCCGGCTTTAACTTAGACTGGTAAATTTTTTTATTTTTTTTTTTTTTTTTTTTTTTTTTTTTTTTTTGAAAAGCGGGGCCACAAGTTAATTAAAACTAGACCAAAGCCTAGAGAAGCCAAAAATGCGCTGGGTCCAGTGAGACGGGACTTGCAATTAAAACTCACAAAACTTAACAATCATTCTATTTTATTATTATTTATTATTCTAATAAATAAAAAATTATTATTCTATTATTCTATAGAATAATATCTCCTTTTATTATTCTATCTCCTTTTAAAAAATATATTAACAACAAAATCAATAAATATAACATTCAGAAACTATTTTCCCCTTAAATTGTTAATTAAAATAATTTATTCTCTTTGAATAATGTCACCTGAAAATTATTAACACATATAAAATTTATTTGCTATCTTCTCTTTAAAATGAATTAAAAATTAAAATCATTAATTTTCTTTAAGTAATGTTTCCTGAAAATTATTAATAAATATAAAATTTACTTTCTATCTTCTCTTTAAAATGTTCAATTGAAACTTAATTGAGATAAAATTTATAAACTTCTTGACAAGGTTAATTAGAATAAATTAATTCTCTAACAAAATTAATTAAAATTAAATAGAGGCAAATCTACATACTCTTTATTAAAGTTAATTAAAATAAATTAACTCTCTTAGAAAAAATATTAATCAAAAATTAATAGAGATAGAATTAATTAATTGTCATCAAAAATTAAGTGTGTATATAACCCTATGTTTCATCTTGTCTTTTATAAGCCCTATATCTAACTCCCCCAAAAATACACCCAAATGTACAATACATATAGAACCCCAGAAAATACACACACGAATATACAATACTTCTACATGTTCCACAATACAGGACAATTATTACACAGATCTCTTGCCACGCCCTTTTCTACCCCCAGGAGGTACATCATTATATATTTTATGAAAATCCATGTTAGGTTTATAATGCTTAATATGTGCATAACACATTACACGTGTATCTGAGTATATATGCAACACCAGTAGTCCCCAGGACATAATAAATTCAAAATTTGGCCAAGTGCCTAATACTATTATAAAATACTGCCACACTGGGTCCTTATACTGGGAGAAATAAAATTTAGAATACAGTGAACACCCCAGTTATCATAATTAATTAATAGAATTTATATATATAGAAATATTGTTAAGTTTTGAAAATAGTAATGTGTCATGAACCTTATAACCCTTTTAAAAGTAATTTTGGCCCAGAGACCGACATGTTCATGGGCCAGTCAGTGCATAATTCAACCTGTCTCAATAACATGTTTAACACTGCATGAACATGCACCAGTACAGGATTAAACTTGTGAATCTACTTAACTACCACAGAAATTTCTATCCCTATATAATGCAAACTGCATTAACAAATGAGAAATTAATATATAAAATGAACACTAAGTTGAAACAGAGAAATTACAAGTTGATTGAATGAATTAGAAGCAGTAATGAAACCCTTATACTGAAAATAAGAAGGAATTGCACGTTTAAAAGGTGAGCAGCCAAAGATGCATGTCAGCCTCTGAGCTCACATATTATACAAACAATTAATAAAATTTACAAAAGATTTCCCTCCCAGTTCACGCAATATACTGTCCCGTTAATCGGGGATCCAATTAAAATGTTTAAAAACTTAAAGTCATGTTGTTGAATGATTGAATTGGTTCACTGGCTCTATTGAGTGCATCACAACGTGTAAAGAAAATAATGGATTGAGTTCACCTTATTTTGTCCATGGGTGTGAAGTGGCAATCTCGTGGCCTACATTATAGGGTGTTTGTGTTTCGTCATTCCTATTCCTCTCCGGCAGATGAAGTTGAGAAAGAAATCTGGATGTTCAAAAGTTCAGGTTTTGGGGCTGGTCCACGTCTTCATCGAGGGACCCTGATCATACAATATATTATCAGCCAGAGTACACAAAACAATTCCCCCAGAAACTTCACACACACCCAAAACCCATATATAATGTGAACACAGCTTTAGGGCTATCTAAATATAATACTTGACACACTTGGCAAGGTTATATGGCCAACAGGCCCTATTTGAAAACATTTAGTACAGTTACATTTAATATTAATAAACTTTACCCATGTGGGTTAACATACTTCAATTTTGCTTAGCTAATTATTCGGCTTGTTACACTTTTAATGAAATTTGCACATAGTCTGAATTTTTGTTTGCCACGTGGTTGAGAGAGGTTACCTGATTACATCACTTCTATACTATTTAAATTAATACCTTTTGGCATTTACATTCTTCTCAATTAGTGCCTTAGTAGGCTTTCTGAAATTTAATGTAGTATTACTAAAAATAATTACCTTTAAATTACGTATTGCACCACTCAACACGTGGGGACACAAAAGGTTAACTGATTTTATTTACTGTGGCCTATAAAACAAGTTTTTCATTAGTAACACTTTAAATAGATAATTATAAAAATATTGCCGAGACTTACCGCAGTTCTGTATAGATTTTAGCCTGTCATAGATGGAAGAATGGTGCCACAAATTCTTCTCTGCCGGAGAGAACAAAAAAAGCTGCCACACTGGCGACGATCAGAGCGAGACAAAAACTTTCTTGATACCGGTTCCGCTTTGTGAGCTCGCAAACCGGGGCTCTCGCGAGAGGCCAGCACCTATCAAGCCTCGTTCTTAATTATAATTCAGGCAGCAGTATTGCTTATCTCAACTGCTAGGGTGCAGCACTAATCAAGCCGCTTTTAATGGTTAAAACCAGTTACAGTTAGTTTATCAAAACTGCTAGGGCTAAATACCGTACAGCATTTAACGTTTATTTTTGAGGTTAAATACTGAATAATCGCCGATATATTTTAGAACGGCACATAATGTTAACTATAAAAAAACGCTGCACTATAATCACATTTTACTAATACACCACTTCAGACGCACTGTGTAAATCGCCCGACAATAACTGGAACCTCACTTGAATAAATCGCCACGCTTATATTTATACTCCTCTGAGATTCCAGAATAATCCATAATGCGTCAACACTACTAAAACAACACTAGAGAATAATTGTTTGCGGCTTTGAACGCAGTGCGCTCGGACCGGTAAAGTCTGGGACAGCCTTGTTAACGCATGTTACGAATCACGTACGTATAGAATATTGCAGCTGGTTTTGGTGGGATAGCCGAGAAACATGTAGACCGTTCTGCAATATCGTAACAATATTGACCTGCGAGCGCGCGCGTGTGTAAAATATACATTCCATTTGCAATTGCAAGACTGTGTACAAAATCGTAAAATATTATAATATAACTACTAAAAATAAAAATTTTTATTCTTATAATCATGAAGTATGAATGTATAATATGTATGAGTGCATAATATAATAATGTAGATAACGAATATATTTCTTGCAAAAAAAAAATAATTTTTATTAATAATATTCATTATTAAGCCAACATGAAGTGCGAATGGTTATAAAAATATATAAAAGACTAATATGCCATGCATGTAAAGAGGTTCATATTTCAAGTGCTTGATTACCATAATTCTCTGAAGATCCGGTTTCCTCAAAACACTTATCACTGAAGTATTCTCTAGAACTTTCACGTGTTTGTAAAGACATATATTATGGAATATGCTGGAATCTCAGCGGGGTATAAATACAAGATTTCAGCGGCGCTCCGCTCAGTTATTTCGGGCGATTTACACATTGCGGTTCGACGTATTGTGGCAAAGTGTTAAGTGCTTTATAATTGTGCGAGACTACTGTAATACAATTGTGTTTTACATTAGTTGACATTTTTATTGCGTGTGAACAATTTTAATTTGATTTGTTGTAGGAGACGATCTCGTTGATTACGAACTGTTTAATTGTGATTATTAAAGCTAGTGATTAATGAATTAATTGGTGTCTTGTATTTTGTTTTCAACAGTACCATACGACGATCACTAGACCGTTATAACAATACTTTAAAACTGTATGATCGTATTCTTTACAAGATTCATATTAGTTAAATTTTACAGTAATTAATTACCGTACATTTTTTTTTATCCATTGCAACTTAAAGTGTTGATGGAATATGTGATACAGTGGTGTAAATATAAGCCGCTCCTTGGGGGGGGGGGGGGCTTGAAGATTGGACTCTCAATTTTCCTTAAAAAAAAAACTGAGAATAAACTGAGGATAAGAAGTTCCAGAAATTTGCGTGAAAAGAAGAGGGAACTCAAGATTATAACTAGTGAACGGATTGTCAAACAGAGTTAAAGACAACTCCTTGCATTGGCAGAATTCTGTTTTGTTTGAAAACCGGCGGCGTTCAATAACATTTACAAACGAGTGTAATGTTCTGGAAGCCTAATTAACATTGAACGCGTTACGCTAACCAATTTCCAAATTAAGGGCTAATGTTTGCACAAAAGATATCCAATTAGTTCCGAATTAATCTCAACGCCTAAGGGTATTTGTACAACCGAAACCAATTTACATTGCAAACAGATGATTTAAAGAGATGTTACCGTGTTCTGTAGCTATAGTTTTGTATATAGTTCTTTCTTGTCTTCTTGTATTTAGTATATAATAATAATAATAACAATAATAGTGATAGTAATAATAATAATAATAATAATAATAATGGCTCCCATGCGTACCACCGAAGCAGCTTAGGAGTCAGGCAGGGTTGGGTCCCATATACAAGCCGTACGGCATACAAGGAAGGCAGTGTGGCCAGCACTACGCTTCAGCCGCTCATTATTATCCCCAGGATGTTATCCCAGGTAGTAATTTTCAACAGGCCTGGGGGCTGAAAATCGTACCTTGATTTTATGGTGTGGGCACGAGAATCGAACCCAGGACCTCTAGATAAGTAGCCAGGTGCCATACCCACTGGTCTACTGAGCCACCCTTGTCGTTACTATCCATTTATTAAACAATTTATGGGAATTCTTGAAGATATACAGTAAACGATAGAGAAGAAGAAATTCCCATTATTTGATGTAGTAAGTCATGCTTGTTCTATACTGATGCGTTACCAGTCCAATATTGTAATACTAGACATTCTATTATTTCCACTCTAGTGGTTTTTTTTTAAACTAAATAAAAGCGATTCTACACATTTAAAACAAAATTATTAGTAGGTCTTACGGGTATGAGGGTCGACCGAATAAAAACGAGACTTTTAAGGGAACTCGTAAACGGCTATGTTTACCATATTAAATTCATCAATTTTGAGACCCATTATCTCAGAACCTCGAGAAGATTTTTTTTTGGTCTTCAAATGGTAAACGCTCTACAAGCTGTCGTATCGCATGCCAGTCTTTTGTTTCTTCGTAACGCCCTCTGATTTTAATGTTATCTATTAATTTTATTCTTCTACGCCCCCTTCTTTATTCTCCTTCCATGACACACTCCATTGCAGTTGTAAGCAACCAGGCTCTTCTTACACAGTAGCCTAACCAATTCCTTTTCCTATTTCCTATTACCTTCAGGATTCTTCTCTCTTCCTCTATTCTTCTTAAAAATTGATCATTCTTTACTTTATCGACCCACCTCACTTTTTCCATTGCTCGTCAAACCCACATCTCAAATGTTTATAATCTTTTCTCATCCTCCTTCCTCAGTGTCCATGTCTCTGCACCATATAACCAACGCTCTAAAAGATACTTTAGCCTGATATTTTAGCACGCAGGAGAGCAGTTTACAGGCTACAAACGCTACAACATTTATAAGGATATTTCAATATCCTGACTTTTTATGATTTGCTCTAATAATTTCCTCACAAAAAGCGTGCTTATAATTATTTTACGGGTTAAAAATTAAAATTAAAAACATAAAATTTTATAATATGTGAAAATGTATACTGGTGCACGTATACGTCCAATGTAAACTATAATAGCTTCACAACAAAACGTACTATACATATTAAATAGCCTACATACCGTTTAATATGTATTTAGTTATGCACGAAAGAAACAGAATTTTCCTATTGACAGCTTACAAATTTATATGCAACATTTATGAAAGAAAAATTGTGTAAGCGTTAAAACAGAAACTGCTATTAAAAAAAATAAAATTTAGAACAACAAAATTAAACGGGGTTTTATTATGTGAGGAGGATCTAAATCGGATTGTGAAAAAAAAAAACACGAACGCAAACAAGAGATACAGTCAAACACTTTAAGAGGCTTAGCACTTTAACGTGTAGCCATTACATGCGCGCGCAAGCCCACACACACACACACACACACACACACACACGTACAAACCAAAACAGTATATGAAGTGTGTGTAGTATTAGCTAAACACGTGACCTGGTTTAGTCTGTGGTGATACTGCTCTCAACACAGCCAGGAGGGAATTACTGCTAGAAAGTGTAGGACACTTACGCTGAGTTGAATTACTACGCCATCTTCCCACTTTAACGCAACACTGAGTTGTTAAATAAAGTGTGCATACACAGACAAGCCCGTTCACACTCTTATGTTTTAAATACATTTTTTAAAACACACACACACACACACACACACACACACACACACACACACACACACACACACACACACACACACACAGAAATATATATATTCTAATAGAGACAGAGTTTTCTACGAGCAGAGAAAATACCATTGATCTTCAACTTAATTTTTTTTTATTTATTTATTTATAAGGTCGCTGCAACAGCAACGCTCATTAGCAACCACAAAAATTATGAAAATGAATTGTACAGATTCTTATACGGATGCAGTAACATATATTAAATATTTTTTTTAATACCAAATAATACAAATAAATAAGATAAATAAAAATATTTAAATAATACAATTGTTTCAATAATGCAAAACAAAATGAGAAATATTACCCCTTACAACGCAAACATTATAAATACACACCATGCAGAAGTATAACATTAATATAAATATAATAAATATAACACTAAGTAACAACATATAACAACTATATAACAAAAAGTACTAATAACATATTCAACGACAAACAAAATATAACAATCAATTCAACAACAAATTACATAATAATAAGTATATATAATAAATAAAACAGTAATAACAATTCATCTTAATTTTGCTAGCCAGGAATTAGGCACTTCCACCTGTTCCGACATCACCTCCTTATCATCGGTCTCCGGACACTTTGTTTTTCTAAACACTTGGAGTTCATGCGCATATATCTGGTATACTACGTACATATGCATTACATGGTCCTTCGATCTTACGTTACAGAAAGGTCTTATTTGTGCTATTGGTTGGACAACTACTCCCTCTCTTAAATCATTACTACTTATAGATAGGCTCGAGTCTAGTACAACCGTCAGCTGATCAAAGAAATCTCATATCTGTGCATTCCGTCAGTCGAAAGTCTCAATTAGTAGACTTTTCTGTGAAGGAAGGTGTGTAACCAACGGTCGAAAGGGAAGTGTTTTGTTACGACAATTGCGGAACGCTCTCAAACAGTCGAGAATGTGGTTCTACACGTTTCTCGGCTAGCCGAGTAAGCTGTGTCAACGCTGAGAATAAAGTACCCTCCATACCTATTGAGTGTTTCAAATGACGTTGGCACGGATAATTTTTCTGGAACACATGCATGCTATACGTAATCAACAGCGGCTGGCTTAGTTAGTTAGTTACAGTGAGCGATTTCTTTACTAAGGATCAAGTAATTGTTGAAAGTGAATAATTACTGCGGAAATCATAATAGTTGACACTGTTATTGTATCGCATTGTATGTTATAATTGTATGAAAGCACCTCGTTTATTTTACAATGTTATTTGTTACTAATTGAAGCTGGTAATAGGCGACTTCATGGGTGTCAGTATTTTGTTTCCACTGTACAATACGACGATCCTTGAGACCGTCGTAACAATATATACTCATACTCTTTACAAGCAACCTCGGCTTATTATTGATGTATTAATAAGTTTGATCAATGTTTTATATGGATTATTCCAAAATAAGCAACATAGTCTTGGAAGATGAAGAAAAAAGTAATAAATATCTGAAACGCTTTTACATGTGGTTTAGGGATAAATGGAAAAAAAAATTAACTGGAGAGACAAGGTAAGGGGCGGAATGGTAATCAATAGAGTTTAGAGCAAGAAAGTGTTTGGAACTGTTAGAAAGAAAAAAACAGATTTTAGAGAAAGGACTGTTTAAAAAACAGTGCCGTGCCGTGGTTATATCGAAAAGTAAACACCACGGCCACTTAAGATTATTTTCCATGCGTGCGGCGCGTTATCGCGGTTTGTTCGATGCCCGTGTTGATATTGAAATCAAGTTTGTCCACTGCTACCGTGAGTGGTGACGTCATTGGGAAGGCGGTGGTTTTCGCTTATTAACGGAATTTAGTCAGCTGCGTGGGTGTTTCTATAAGTTAACGTCGCGACGTGCGTCGTTCTCTTTTCTTTTCTCGTTCAACCTCGGGGGCGGCTGGATTGTGATGGCGTAATTCTGTACTTCACTATGCTTAGATAATCTTTATAAAGAGCTTCAGGTTTCTCCGCCTACTCGAGGGGAAAGAGGTCCAGGTCATGGGCACGCTTCATCTACGCCCATCCGCAGAGCCTGCATAAGAAAACCCCCAACGCCGTCACGCCATCCGGCCTCGTCTTTCACACACCACGAAAATGCAGGAACGTCTGTAGTGCCCGCCGAAAGATAAGGTGAGAAAATTCCATTATGTAACTGAAATCACACTCGAAGTGCTCAGCAGATTGTCGGGCAACACACACGCTAAAATCTATACCTCAATATTAAACTCATGTTTAACATTACTGAACATGTTTAGTGAAAACATGATGAAGTGTGTACGTTAGTGACTGGGTTATAAGTAGCTTATAAGCATTTGTGCTTTGATTTGTAGACAGTCATGGGTTACCTTTCAATTATTTAAATATTTCATAGCATTCCTGTGAAAAGACAAAACAGTTTAAAACTTTTTTTTAACAATATTCTGAGCTTAAGAAAATGTAATACTCGCAGAGTATATGCATTTGCCTGCCATATGCCATATCCTGCATGTTTCTATTTGTTCTCTGATTTTTCAAAATTAAAATTTTTCTTTATTTGGTTATTTTGCTGGTTCAGTTTTATTATTCAAAATTAATTTTATTCCGTTAATTCCTCTACTTATTTAATTACACCTTATTTTAATTTAATTAACTTAACACTTAACTTAATATGCGATACTTAATTTTTATTTCAACTACTAGTTTACCTTAATTGGTTTCATTAACTGTTTAGTTTAAATTAATTACCTTTTTTTTAATAATCAACTTAATCCTCGGTTACTGTGATCACGGTTTTTATTTGATGTGATTAATCCTAGCGATGGGGAACAGGTAGATGTAAGTCCTGCGACACACTTGAGTTATGTTTCTTTGAATTTAATTATTAATCATTATTCTTCTAATTATCAATTATTATTGTATTATTTAATTATCATGGATTGTTTGCTCCAGACATTTATACTTATTATGTGTTCATAAATAGTTCCTGCATTACTCATGCAATATAAACTGTTATAAAATAGAGGAAGTAAAAGTCAGAATTATAATACTAATAAATTCAGTTAGGTTGGCATGCCATTGTTATATTTGTAGAAAATACTTTGACATATTTCATGTAATTACTCCACCAAGTGACTGAAAATACTGTGACACATTTTGTGAATTAAACCATTATGTGAAATTTAAAGAAAGAGCTGAATGGAATTCTATTATCAAGAAACTAAAAAAAAGAATGATTGTAAACTATTGTTAAAAAAAAATACTTAAATAAATCTTGTCACTGTTACTGTTGATCAGCTGTTTTCTTGCAAGACCTGTCACTATGGCTCAGCACATTTTATTTCCAATCTAGGCCACTTGCCTAGTCCTAAATATTAAGTTAGGTCTCCCCCGGAAAAAAAAATTATTTTTTTTTTTTGGTGATTAGAAAAGGTGGGTGGAAAAATATTCTGGGTACAAGGGGGCGTTTCAAAATTAAATGTGAAACGTAAGAAAGAAGATGTGCTATCCCTACAGATTGGACGATGTTGAGAAATTAGCCGTTTACAAACAATAAAACTTCTCAGCTTAGGAAAAACACTGAAACATTTGTCTAACAGAATCATCATTGTATACTTATAGATGTACATCATCATCATCTTCTTAACGGTTTTCGGCTTTAGCGGCCTGTTCCTATTCCACAGTCCATCTTTTCTTAGGTCTACCAATTTGTCTTCTGCCTGTAGAGTTGTAATCTTTTGCGGTCTTTGGTTACACATACATAATTGCACGGTGTTGATTGATGACTCTTTGGGCACTTGGTCAAACGTATTAATTCAAAGGCTTTACAAAAAAAAAAAAAAAAAAAAATACAAACACTTGGTAAGATTCACAGTTTATCATTTACCTCTGACAGCTATTTCAGCTTATTAAGCTATTCTCAAAGATAGCAAAACGTTGTTCCTTGATCTCTTTGAGAGTAGCTTAATAACCTGAAACCACTATCAGAGGTAAATAATAAACTGTGAACTTACCAAGTGTTTGAATATTTTTTAAAACCTTTGTATTCATAATTACACTTATACTTATTTCAGCAGCATTATGGACCATCACAAAAATGATTGTTGACTGTTGCTTGTTGATTATTTACAAACAACATTACAACCGTGTTATTATATTACAATAGTGTTACGACGGTCTACTGATCGTCGTATGGTACAGTGGAAAACAAAATACAAGATATCAATTTCGTCACTAAGCTTTTATTATCACAATTAAACAGTTTGTAATTAACAAGACAGTCTCTTACAACAAATCAAATAAAAATTGTTCACACGCAATAAAAATGTTAACTGATATAAAACAAAATTGTATTACAATCGTCCCGCACGATTTTAAAAAACGTAACACTTCACCACAATACTCGAACCGCACTGAAATATCGCAACACAACTCACAGAGTTTCGCCCGACAATAACTGAACTCAGCGTCCCCGAGTACTTGTATTTATACCCCGCTGAGTTTCCAGAATATTCGCTAATATCCGTCTACTATAAAACACTATAACGTAATCCACTGCGGCTTTGACACAGTGCGTGCGGCCGCGCTAATTCTGGCACATTCTAGCAAATGCGCTGAGAACCACGTACTCCACAACATCCAGCCGGATTCCTCTGGAACATTCAATAAACACGTAGATTGTTGTGTAATATCGTAACAATAGGTTTTGTTGATGACTTTTATTATAACCTTATGTTGGTTTGTAAAGTGTTTGGCAAACCAATCTCTAAAGTATTAATACAATAAAGCACACACAACAACGTAATTCGATAAGAGATGAATTAAGTATCAGCTGTTTCGTAAAAGAAAACTAATGTTGTTAACAAACTGTAGTTAAAGACAGCAACAAAGCAACTGTAATCAGTTTATTGTTACATAACAATGTCTTAGATATCATATTAACCCCATCGATGTAAGGAAATTAGCAAACAGAGGTAGATAGATGAATATTATGTCATGTATTTAATAACATGAGACCTGGACGTTTAAGATAATTAACTTTGTTGCCAATGCAGTAGCCTATACAGCGTCTAAAGCACTACTGCAAATGTAGGCAGGAATTATTAATCTTGTTATTTGAATTGGCAGTCTCTGTAACTCCAGGTTCGTCTTCCTTATCTTCTAAACTGCTAAATGTCCTGTTCTGGACGAGGCCTTTCAGTGTTTCCACAATTTTCAAGTCCTAAACCACACCACTAGGCAAATAAGCACAACGAAGTTGGAGTTACAGAGTCTGCTAATTCAAATAGCAAGATTAACAATGACAGCGTATTACAAGCGGAAAGTGGCGGTAAGTAACATAAGATAAGACTAATATTTAATATAATGGCTCCCATGTATACCATCGAAGTAGCTTTGGAGTCAGACACGGTAGTCTGATTTATGTGAGCCGTACGGCATACAAGGAAAGCAGTGTGGCCAGCACTGCGCTTCAACCGCCTATTATTATCACAAGGTTGTTATCCCAGGTACTCATTTTCAACAGGCTGAGTCGACTTGGGGGCTGAAAAACGCACCTTGATTTTATGGTGCGGGCCCCGGGAATCGAAAACGTGACCCCTAGATTAGTAGCCAGGTGCAAGACTAATATTTAAATATTTAAAAAGTTTGTGGTTTAGGACTTAAAAATGGAGGAAACACTGAAAGGCCTCGTCCAGAACATGGCATTTATCAGTGTAGTAAATGAGCTCGATTAAGTTGGAGTAGACAGGAATGGCTGTAAGTTTGTGCAAACCCGACGTAGACGAGATTCTGCAGAAGTGACAACTAAATGCAGGAGAACAAAAACTAGATGGAACAGCTAGTTCAGGTAAGAATTCGATGAAACGGTAGACAGAGGTATACTTTTAACAGGATAATAAATCTCTCTTGGTTTTACAAGATTATCTTTTTCCATGAACTCTTAAAGCTTTGTGACTACATGAAGCTGTTAATAAATATTCCATTATTTTCTAGAAAAGAAGAACACAAACATTTTATAAATTTTTCCTAATAAAACCACACTTCCTGAAGTGAAGTAAAAAACTTTTCATTAAACCTTTAATATTTTCAAATCCCGTTAGTTTGCTACTTATAATATAAATTTTTCATTTAACACTAAAACTTTTGATTTTAACTTGTTACTTGTTCAACACATTGAATAGAAATCTAACAATTTATCTATATTCCTCCAAAGTGTATTAAAGTTTTATTATATTTAGCATTAAATCTAGTTTAAGATGAACTTAAAATTGTAAGAGTGGGTCCGTCGACAAATCTGAAAATTTTTATTCGAGGACTATTAGATTAGCATAACAGAAAATTAGATAAATTATTTTATACTCTGTGTAAGGTTTCTTAGGAAATTATCAGAACAAAAGATTGTAAAACAAAAAAGAATTATCTCATTTGGTAGAACACTGTAGTTTGCTTTAATTTATTAGGAAGACAAAGACGTGTGCATATATAAACGAGTACGTGACACAGCGCCAAAAGGAAGACGTGAGAAACACAGATAAAATTGTACAAGGTGATGACGATGCCCATTCCGTCGTGCGGTTCCCAGTGGTAGGGTACTGTATGGGACAAATAGAAACATTATAGATTAAATTTGTGCGGTCCTTTAAGAGATACTAATTTTTACTTGGTGTTCCGCCCTAAGTCAGGTCTTCAAATTGTAAAACCTGTCCTATCGCATTCCAGACTTTTCGTTTCTTCGTAACACCCTCTGATTTTATTGCTATCTATTAACGTCATTCATCTACGGCCTCTTCTTTTTTCTCCTTCTATGACACCCTCCGTGGCAGTTGTAAGGAAGCAGTCTCTTCTTAAACAATGACCTAAAAAATTCCTTTCCCTATTTTCTATTACCTTCAGGATTCTTTCTCTTACCATATTCTTCTTAAAACTTGATCATTCCTTACTTTATCAACCCGCCTCACTTTTTCCATTGCTCACAAAACCCACATCTCAAATGCTTCTAATCTTTTCGCATCCTCTTTCCTCAGTGTCCATGTCTCTGCACCATATAAAGAAACACTCCACACGTAACAGTTGGCCAACATTTTTCTTATATTCTTATTAATTTTGCTACACAGCTGTCTTTTCTTCTTATCAAATGCCTCTTTCGCTATATGAATTCTTGCTCTAATTTCACGAGTGCAGGACATATCTTCACTTATCAAGCTGATAAGAGATGATATAAAGAAGACAAAATTAAAGTGAAAACTATACGTGATAAATTGCGCGTTCAACCTGTTGTTAATCTTATTCTTCATGTCTTCGTTAAGGCGATTATCCAGTTTATAATCAACTGTATTTTTCAGTACAATTCTAATTCGTGGTGATCCACCTTTTCTTTGCCTTTTGGACGAATGTCCCCGTCCCTCTATACTAATGGGTCTTCATCATCTATTCGTCACTCCACTACGTCTGTTACATGGCACGTTTCTCGACTATTGAAACTTGTTATTCTATCTCGCCGTGGTCTGCCTGTCGTTCTTCTTACGTAACCACGACAACTTGTTTTGGTCGTGGTTTTGGTCTCCCCTCTTTACCATACGTCAGGACTGGCGTCACTGTACAGTATCAGAGTGTGTAGTAAGAAATCCTTGCTTTTATTGACAAACTTAAAAAAAATATCGTTTCAGATAACATTAGATAACGTTATCATATTCTCATTGTGACCCCCTCTTTGTATTTGTAATCTGGTAGCTTATTTCTTTTGCCTGTTGAACCACAGCTCGTTATTGTTTCCCCTATAGAGCTGACTTTTGTTATAAATGGAGGATAGGAATGTAACTAGATTATGTGACGCGATGCCTGGAAATCACTCGTGAGCATAAAAACACGGACAAAACGATCTGGAAGAAGAATGGTAGTGACGCCTGGTCAATAACCGGTTGGAGAGCAGTCTGGCCACGGTTAACAAATGTGATAAAGTATATCGTTAAAAAATGATATTTTTAATAAGTAAGCCCCAAGAAAACCAAACGAAGAAGACGTCTACCATATGTGGAAGTCACATATTACCCAAGAAACGGGCTTAATAGAGCACAACTGGTCAGGGTGAAGTTTGTGGAGGAAATGCGGGAAGAAAGCATTAACGTGAAAAGACAAAAAAAGAAAAAAGGAGGGTTGGCAATCAATAGAAAGTTTTGTTTATCGATAGGAGTTTTACTTATTGGAGTCCATACTGCATGGAAAAGTACTTGAAAAGAGAGGAGTTGGGTGACCGAGAATTTCATGGCTGAGAAATTTAATAGCCTGGTTTGGGATGAATAAAACTGACTTATTCCGCGCAGCAGTACAGAAGGATAAAATAGTCTGTATGGTATATAACATCCGAAACGGATAGGAACCATGAGAAGAAGGAGAGGAACGGTGGAAAAGAAGTGTTAAAAGTACTTTCGTCGAAAGAATTCAGAAACTGACTATAGACTATTGACAAGAAGGGGAATTGTGTATCTGCAGACTGAGAACAGACCGTAACGCCTAGCGTTGAAGGGCATAAGATGAAGTACTGGGGATAAACTCTACACTATCAGAGACTCAGAAGACTAATCGTGCGGTTACATACGATTACACAAACCAATGTGGCGGCTACCGCAAAAATACCAACATATACCGAGTATAGAATATCAACATTATGTACATTTTAAGTATTTGCTGGCACAGTAGTTTCTTATGAGGTTAGTCTTCTTGTACAGTTCAACTGGCAGACTTCAGACGTGAAGATGGGTAAAGACAGGAAATACTTTACAACACTACCTTATGGTAACTATGGACGGCTTGTATACTTAACGTAGGTAAATGTGTAAATAGAGAGCAAATCAATTGTTAAATTTACAGTATCTGATTAATTGTAAACCTGAACAATTGTTGTATACAATGGCGTAACTAAGGGGAGGTGGGTTTGGTCTGATATCCTATAAATAGGTATGATATCCTATTTAAAATATCAGAGAAATTCCATTATAACTTAATGTAAGCATATTGCTAAGGCAGTTGAGTGTGTTAGAATAACGAATGAAAATAAATATTATAGAAATAAAAGTAGTTACAAAATTTTTAAAATAATAAAAGAAAGTTAAAACAATGAAAAAAAAGACAAATATTTTTCGGATATTTATATAGAATGGACGACAATAGGTTAACAAAGCACACCTTTAAATATCTGTGGGTAAAGAAGTCGACATCAAATTGAATTAAAGAAGTCTAAAAGGATTTAGAAAAAAAATAATATACACGCAGAAGAAGCAACTGAAAGAGACGTTTTTCGAGCAAAAGTGTTAAAAATGGAAGGAGTCCAGGGTAGGAGAGAGAAAAATGTAGGTTCAAAGTGGAATGAAGATAGGAAGAGGAGACACAGTGGAAAGATGAAAGAATATTGGAGAAAAAGAAAAGAACAAAGAATAAAGAATTGAAATTGGGACGTGGTCCTTAGATGGCCGATAAAAAAAAAAGAAAGTTAAAGCTTTCTTAATAATTATTACTTAATGGTACTTTCACTTGTGAAAATTACTTGATGATATTCCCTCAAACGCCGTTTCGGAGTTGTATTCTCTTTCTTCAGTGAGGTTTGAATACGGAATCTGTATATCTGAATACTTTTCTTAATAATGTACATTATTTAATATTTGGTAAATAAGATTTGTATTCCTAATATATTTTACGTCGGTTTACTCAAAAACTTTAAGACACAAAGAATTTCGAAATTTACTTAGAAAATTATATTGAAAGAATTCAGAATTTCTTATTTGTCCTTATGGAAATGATGAGTCCAACCTTGAAGGTAGTGTCACCACCATCCCCTCAAAAGTTAGTCTAATCCAACCCTGGTAGAGCAGCTGCTATTTATACAAGTATTTACATGTGTTCTGCTTATTTAAATCGTCATTGAAGTTATATTTAACTATTCCTCCCGTCTAATTATTTTATTTCCATGCTTTAATCACGACGGTCCGTTATATAGTTGTAAGTTTAGATTCAAATTTATTTATAAGCACATAGTAGTTTTATCAGAAATTAGTCAGAGCACTGATGTGTCATCAATATCACTGACGATGGACTGATCAATAAGTCCCACCCGACGCGACGTTTACACCAGGGACATTTCATCAATCCACACTGATTACACATAACTGACAATCATGGAAAACAGATCAGTGTAATTGGCTGACATATTAAACAGCGCAATTAATAATCAACGCCAATGATAAATTAGCTATTTTTCACGTAACAATACATGGCAGCACATTAATATAAGGCAGATCAATATAAATTAACAGTTACAATGAGTGTCACATATTCATAATATTATACGAGAGCTATTCAGAAAATAAGCTCCTGTTTTAAATATTGCCGCGGTATCGATACCGTCACGCTGTTGCGCATGCGCCGTCAGTTTGTTGATTCATTGGCAAGCCAACAACGCCATCTGCAAACAACCGTGCACTGAGTAAGCTTCGTTGGACGTGCTTACAATGTGAAAGAAATTCGACACGCCCGCCGCGTGTCAAAGTAACTATGTGATTCGGTTCTTTATTGCGAAAGGCATTAAAACAATTGATTCACCGTCAGATTTTCGATATTTACGGAGAAGAAGCAGTGAAACATTCAATACTACCAAGATGGATACGACGTTTTTGCTTAGTCCGATCCAGAGTTACCGACGTAGAATGCTTACCCGGGGCATGGCAATGAATCACTGCACACCCATTGCCGCTGCAACGCAATATATCCTCACAAAGGTTGGCTGGCAACAATTTGATCATCCGCCTTACAACCCAGACCTTACTTCAAGCGAATATCAACTTTTCAAGGATGGGAAATCCTTCCTTAGTGACCAACAATGCCAAACAAGCTGTTAATACATGGTTTACATCACAGGCGAGAAATATCTACGACGAAGGTATTCAACGTCTGGTGTCTCGCTATGAAAAGTGGTTCAAAAGTGACAAAATTACAGTTAGAAACGTAGTATAAGGTGTGCTTTTCAAATAGCAATACACATTTTTTGTAAATATATTCTTAGTTTCCTGTAATACTCCATCAAAACTTACTTTCTGAATAGCCCTCGTAGTTTCGATATTTTTAATGGAATTCCATTGTTTATTATGTAAGCTTTGTTGACTCCAAGACGTTGAATATCGCAAATTCTTCTTTGTAAGCATCTGCTAAATACGTTCCTGTCTTTAAGAAAAGAGATAGTAAAGCAATGAATACGCTACAAACCGTTTCAAAATACTTCGTTACATCTCCAGCTTGTCTTAACATGCACGGCAGCGGAACAATAGAATTATCTTCATCACTTAATTATTAATATCTACACATTGTTGTGTTTATCAGAAACCAATTCTCCAAATATACTTGTGTTTATACTTACATTGAAAGTGAATATTGATTTGAAATAATTAGAATATGCAAAATGTTTATCCGACTAGAATATTCTTTACTGCTTTACGGAGTAGGCTCTTTACCTGTTCGGCCTTCACAATATATTGCATCCCTTTATCTTAATTTCGGTATTCCTAGATCCCTAGATTCAAATACTCTATAACGGTAGCTGTCTATCCTCTATTAAACACCGTGAAGTAACAAAAGATTTTAAGAATTGAACACTACTAAAATGCATTTGAAACAAAGTGAATTAGTACGAGCTTACAGTATTTTAGGAATAGGATAAACACTGCTAGAAAGTAAAATTCCAGACCTATAAGTATGTGATGGCATTTTTATAATTCTTTCTAGCGACCCTTTCGACTTTAGGTGGGTTGTGTTGGTCAGAGTTGGAGTGACGAGGTGTAGGCCTAAATTATTATTAGATCCTTCACCCTTTCGACTGGCTTGTACCCTCCCCGCATATACCCGTGGTGCGTGTGTTACTGAGTCTCTCACAGGTATGTGAGACCTACAGCTTAACGCCGGATCCAAACGGCATAGTTGGAGAGGGTTTGTACTATTATACTAGGCAGGATACCTTTCGCTGGTTTGCCATCGCCTTGCAAAGGGGAACGGTAGTGTCTGTATCAGATGGCCTCGGCGGTAATCGAACCCCCGCCGACAGCGTAGCTGCGCCACATGCTAGCCACTACTCCACGACCACTCCCTAAATACCGCTAGGACTAAATAAAAGAGAATATTTAAACAGGAGGTAAACAGTACCATTTAAATCGTACTATAAATTACCAATAACACTGAATTATGCTGATGTTAAAGTCATATTTACGGAAGGCAAGAATGATTCGTGGTATATGATTAAATAAGTGCAAATTGGTATAAAACATTTGAGCTCCAAATAAATGTCAACAAAGTGGATTGTGCAGTGATCATCAGAGCAGGATGATACCGGAAAAAGTTACGCAAGTTAAAATTTGCTGGACGTAAAAGTAATCAGACACAACAATACCGCAGTAAGGAAAAAATATCGAATATATGGCAAAGACAGTTTGCAATTCGACAGTTGCACTTAATTACTTGGAATTAAACTAGTAGGAATTATGTAACAAGCAAGACCTATAAAATTATAATACTAAGTATTAAAATATCATCATCACCACCCTTGTGAGCAAGAATTAAACCAAGAATGGTTTGTTCCGGTCTCAAACAGCCAAAGTCTAGAACCGGTCACTCCATCGCTGACTCGGATTTCCCACACATCTCCGTTCCTTTGGCTTATAGTTTCATAGTTGTTAGGGGACGCGGCAGTCATCCATTACGCAAAGGTGTTCTCATCAGTTCAGCTGATATTGGGCAATCCTGTCGAGTATACTCACAATGTTCAGTTCCTGCCGTATATCTGTGTTTCTTCTAAGATCGTAGAGACTATACCCTGCCACGCGCCTGAGAAATCTCATTTCAGCCGCTTGGATGCCATTTGCCTGGTTTTTCGTTGACGTTCAATTCTTAGACCCATAGAGAAGCGTGGGAAGGGCCATTACCTTGTAGAATTTTGGGCGTGATTCCTTACTTGCTGACTTAAGTGTTGGTCCCTGATGTTCCCGCACGTGAGATTGAACTTATGCAACTGATTCACAAGGTCGTTGCTTGTATTATAAAGTATTAAATATAGATTAAAATTATGGGGAATATTAAGAAAAATGAGAATAGATTAGAAGCTTTGGACATGGGGATCTGGAGGAGCAGGAGCTATTGTGTATAGGCTGAGGCAAGATAGATTTAGAAAGAAGACCATTAGATAGAAAATGAGTATATGGAAATGTTCACTTCTTCTTCTTCTTCTTCTTCTTCTTCTTCTTCTTCTTCTTCTTCTTCTTCTTCTTCTTCTTCTTCTTCTTCTTCTTCTTCTTCTTCTTCTTCTTCTTCTTCTTCTTCTTCTTCTCCTCCTCCTCCTCCTCCTCCTCCTCCTCCTCCTCCTTCTTCTTCTTCTTCTTCTTCTTCTTCTTCTTCTTCTTCTTCTTCTTTTCTTCTTTTTCTCCTCCTTTCGTGGCAGGATATGGCACTTCTCCCTATTTAAGCTCCAAAATCTTATCCTTGATCTCCCAACAATCTGCATTCCTACAAGCTTATAGGTCACAGCACGACTTGATATTCTAAAACTTGCCTCTTACGTCTTTCTCTATTCCATGTCGTAGTTTTGTAATTTCTGTTATACGTTGTTCACCTAATTCCTGTCTTATATAATTATTCCATACACGCTTTAGTCATTAAAGCATCTGACTGGTAAAATAATTACATTGGTGATTATCAGATATGATGATTTTCAGTAAAACATTTTCTTTTATCTGGGTCTATGGATGCCATAATGATTCTGATCCCATGGGACAATGACAGACTGTCATCACTTACCAAATTTTATTTTAGTATCCGTCAGTTTGCTCCCGCATGATGCTACTGCGTCAGAGTGAAATACATTCTCAGCTAAGAATTACTTATTTTATTTTAAAATATTTGTTTAATGTCGCAACCAATTAAACAACTATAATAAACATGAGTCGTGTGTCTGTGTCGTATATTGAATAGATAAACTGGCGCTTGGTATGCACAGATAAGACCTGAGTACACTTTTCTAAGTTTTTTAAAACTTTTGTAGTCTACCTGGTTTTTAATTAAAAACGTTATCATTATAAACCTTTTGAAGGAAAACATTCTTAGCGGGCACGAAACTCAAGTAGGAAAGTAAAATCTAATTAACTCTATGTAAGAAAATCATTATATAAAGAGTTGTTTTTTTTTTCTGGTCAGCGCGTCGCCTAGTGGCTCAACAGCCAAGGGTGGGCGTTGGCTAGTAAGTAAGTAAGTGTTTTTTTTTTCTACGAAGTGAAAGATTGTTTTCCTTCTCAGCTTTAGACTCGTTTTAAGAGACACTACCATTGTTTAAAACAATACCTTTAATTGTAGTTTATCCTTAACCACGTAATTTGCTGTTTTCAATAATTTCTTGCCATATTAACGTTCAATAAATTTAGTGTAGTTTACAACACTTTCCATTCAACTCTGTTTCACTGGAGTATAAGTTGAATTACTCACACGAATAATAAGGTCTAGTAATATTAAATTAATAGATGCGTTGCCTGTTTAAAGAACTTAGAAAGTCAAGACGCCAAAAAATTATTGTTACGACGGTCTACTGATTGTCGTATGCTGCAGTGGAAAACAAAACACAAGACACCAAAGAAGTCACTAATCACCAGCTTTTAATTATCACAATTAACAGTTTGTAATCAACAAGATTATACTCGTAGAATAATTCAAATTAAACTTGTCCACACGCAATAATGATGTCAACTAACAGAGCCAGCACAATAATCACACAATAACAATTCGCCTTAATACTTGAAACCTCACTTGAATAAATCGCCACTTAAATGCACTGAGTAATCGCCCGAAGGAAAACTGAACTGAATAATTGCCGACGTAAACGGAAAGGCTTAGACTGTGCTCTGTGACCATCCCAAACGTTTGAGAGCCAATTAACTATTCTGTCCAAGAGTGAGTGATATCCGATGGTCTTGAATATTAGGCCATCGCGTCAGACATAGTGTTTATGTTGAGCAGGGCTAAAATGGCCCTGCGTTTGTGAGAGGAATTGTCTTGGAAGCCACAGGTCACTCTGACCAGTTTTAGTAGATGTTATATATTATACCCAGGGCGAAAAGCTCCTTGCATACCGGATAAGACGTCAAAAGCTTGGAGATGAGGGTGAATACGAGAATTTTTCAAAAAGCCAGCGAGATTGAATCCTGGAGACTGCGAGGATTAGCGAGTTGAGGTGGTAAACAGAAATGTGTCTGGCTGATTTGTTAAGATTGGGAAAACTTCCATCCTCCCGGAATGTAGCCGAGTTGTAACCCGGCGTTGTACAATTGTACCAAGTTTTCCAATTCAAAATCTTGAAGAAATTTATGAAATCTGTTAACTATGCCATATAAAAGTATGGCACATAATTAGAATGTAATTCATAGTTAGAATTGCTGTGTGGGAGTCGGATGACCCTGCCTCGCCCATGTTAATTTACACAACTTAAGGTACATTTTTCTCAGGAACTAAAAGAGATAGCTCCATAATTCTTTTTTTGTTTGAAAGCGGCTTCCTTTGTCTACATTTTTGGTGTTTTTATTAAAAAATTTTAGTTTTTAGATTTTTTATAATTTAAAAAAGTACGTTTAAAAATTTGAAATTTTAACTATATTAAATGAGTGTAAGTTAAAAACTATTTACAACTTTACAAAACCCAACACCCAAAATGAGAAGTTTATTAGGACAAGTACAACAACAACAAAATTATAGAGCTATCTCTTTTAGTTCCTGAGAAAAATGTACCTTTGTACAGAAAAAAGTAATTTTTTAAGAAACGCGTTTAAAGTTTAAGGGGAGTCGGATGACCCTACCTCGCCCATGTTAATTTACATAACTTAAGGTACATTTTTCTCAGGAACTAAAAGAGATAGCTCCATAATTCTTTTTTTGTTTGAAAGGGGCTTCCTTTGTCTACATTTTGGGTGGTTTTTTATTAAAAAATTTTAGTTTTTAGATTTTTTATAATTTAAAAAATTACGTTTACGCGAAATGTAAGGTGCAACATTTTATAAAAAACGCTTATAAAACGAGTTTCACTGATCGGAATTGTATATAATTAGTCTTAAAATAAACCTGAGATTCTAAACAATAATAAAACATAAAAATCCAAAAATCGATAGTTTTTCCCAAAAAATCCATCCGACTCCCCTTAATAAAAGTTATCTATACATCATCATTTTCATCATTACCATATTCTTCTTCTTCTTCTTCTTCTTCTTCTTCTTCTTCTTCTTCTTCTTCTTCTTCTTCTTCTTCTTCTTCTTCTTCTTCTTCTTCTTCTTCTTCTTCTTCTTCTTCTTCTTCTCTTCTTCTAGTGTTATAGGATGTTTCGTTGTAGACTGTCAGTTTCACAGTCGCATAAAGAGTAGGTAAAGTATTTTAAAACAGTTGTCAACACGAAATGCATTTTCATTGCAAGTTCCGGTAACGCAAAATTACGTGTGAAAGTATCGCATATACGTAATCATGAATCCATTGTTAATCATCAGTAAGTAATTTTGCGCCTCAGAGCATAATTTAATTGTATGCATAATAATGTTCGGTAACGTTGCAGAGTTATGCTACAGCAACATATGAAATTACAGTGTTAACATTAGCGGTTTTAAAATAATCAGAATTTTCAGACGCCTACAATGTAAACAAAGTTGCTAACACGTGCGTTCGGTTTCTTTGTTTTTGTGTGTGCTGCATGATTTCTACGAATTGACAAATACGATGTACCTTTTAATGAGAGACGATTTCTATAACGATTGCAATAACTCACCCGTAAAACATCCACAGCCACTAACGGCAGCAATAACATCGATATTCCCTACACGCGTGTAGCATCAATAACTACCACAGCTAGGTTGATATATCGTCAGTGATATTGTGGCTTGCAAGTGCGTACTCCTGTTGTATTCCACCCTTTGTCACAATTCACGAATTTCTACAATTCACTGATCTACAAAGTGCGACTATTAGTCTCTGCTACTAATATTACGTGCCCTTGATACTCTCGTTGTTGTTACTTATATTCTTTTTCTTTATATTTTTCGTTTGTTACCTATGTGTACATCGTTTTCCCCTTCTAGGCTGTGTACTTTATGTATTCTTGAATTCTTTCTCCTCATTCTTCTTCTTCTTCTTCTTCTTCTTCTTCTTCTTCTTCTTCTTCTTCTTCTTCTTCTTCTTCTTCTTCTTCTTCTTCTTCTTCTTCTTCTTCTTCTCTTCTTCTAGTGTTATAGGATGTTTCGTTGTAGACTGTCAGTTTCACAGTCGCATAAAGAGTAGGTAAAGTATTTTAAAACAGTTGTCAACACGAAATGCATTTTCATTGCAAGTTCCGGTAACGCAAAATTACGTGTGAAAGTATCGCATATACGTAATCATGAATCCATTGTTAATCATCAGTAAGTAATTTTGCGCCTCAGAGCATAATTTAATTGTATGCATAATAATGTTCGGTAACGTTGCAGAGTTATGCTACAGCAACATATGAAATTACAGTGTTAACATTAGCGGTTTTAAAATAATCAGAATTTTCAGACGCCTACAATGTAAACAAAGTTGCTAACACGTGCGTTCGGTTTCTTTGTTTTTGTGTGTGCTGCATGATTTCTACGAATTGACAAATACGATGTACCTTTTAATGAGAGACGATTTCTATAACGATTGCAATAACTCACCCGTAAAACATCCACAGCCACTAACGGCAGCAATAACATCGATATTCCCTACACGCGTGTAGCATCAATAACTACCACAGCTAGGTTGATATATCGTCAGTGATATTGTGGCTTGCAAGTGCGTACTCCTGTTGTATTCCACCCTTTGTCACAATTCACGAATTTCTACAATTCACTGATCTACAAAGTGCGACTATTAGTCTCTGCTACTAATATTACGTGCCCTTGATACTCTCGTTGTTGTTACTTATATTCTTTTTCTTTATATTTTTCGTTTGTTACCTATGTGTACATCGTTTTCCCCTTCTAGGCTGTGTACTTTATGTATTCTTGAATTCTTTCTTCTTCTTCTTCTTCTTCTTCTTCTTCTTCTTCTTCTTCTTCTTCTTCTTCTTCTTCTTCTTCTTCTTCTTCTCCTCCTCCTCCTCCTCCTCCTCCTCCTCCTCCTCCTCCTCCTCCTCCTCCTCCTCCTCCTCCTCCTCCTCCTCCTCCTCCTCCTCCTCCTCCTCCTCCTCCTCCTCCTTCTCCTTCTCCTTCTCCTTCTCCTTCTCCTTCTCGTCCTCCTCCTCGTCCTTCTCCTCCTACTACTCCTCCTTCTTCTTCTTTTTCTCCTTTTTCTTTTTCTTCGTCTACTCCTTCTCATCCTCATCCCTATACCCATACACCTATCTCTTCAAATTACTTCTGCTTTAAATTCTTCATGCGTGAGATGATGATATCCTAATTGGCGAAGATATCATCTCCTAAAGTTCCTTTTTTTTATCTTGTCCTCATACATGTTTCATTCATCCTTCCTTCTTCTTATTTCCCCTTCCTTAGTCGTTCTTGACTTATTTGTATTCTACGTTTTGTTTTCCTCCTTTTATTTTTATATCTTTGGGTGATTTTGTTCTTATTCCTCGTGAGTAGTTGACAGCTTTTCTTGCTCAACTTTTATTTCTAAAATTTTTATCCTTCTTAAATGACGCACGCTTTAGCGGTTATTTGTCAATAACCAGACACAATTTTTAAACTACTTGTTTCGACGTTCGACAATTTTATTACCATCATCAGGGAAAATGGTCGAAAATTTGTATATTACTGACCTACTCCCGCTAAACCGTGCGTCATTC